>BQNB010168383.1:0-13894 GCA_026074375.1 Tanacetum coccineum
TTATACGAACAAGAACATGTCTATAACCAAATAAGCAAAAATAAAACGAAAACAATTTAGAAATAAAAATCTTTTTGGTTTTTTTAATGACAACTAAATATTCACAAAATTACAAGCGTATAATCAGATAAAATAGGATTTCAAATGATCACATACATGGGTTTTGGTTTTGGCTGTAAATCAGATTCCGCTGGTGAAAATTCTGCAGAAAGTACGGCGTGCATTCTGGGTTTTCAGAAAAACCGGCGCACAAATTGTATGTGCGGCGTACTTCCTGAAGAAAAATGATTTTTTTTGTTCAGTCTACCAAAAAAAAACTGTATGGCGAGTTTATAAATTTTGATTTAATCAGTCACGAGATGGACAAGGTCACAAGACGAGTACGGTGGTTTTGGTGTGAAACCGGCGCACTTGGGCATAAACCTGCAAAATAAGAAACGGGAACAGGGGAAGTGCGGCGCACAAGGTTAATTGTGCGCCGTACTTTCTGCAACAGCAGACATATTTTAACAGATTTTAGGAGATTTAAACACACGTAAGATGCACAAGACTAGCAAACAATCTGTAAACAACTAAACAAATCCCCGGCAACGGCGCCAAAAACTTGATGTGTGTTTTCTACAAGCTTTAAATTTATAATAACTAGAAATACCGATTTTGACTAAAAACACAACATTCGGGCAAGTATACCCTATTCGAGTGTAATATAGTATTAGGTAAGTCCAGGTCGTTCCACGGGATTTGTAGCAATTCACAGATTGTTTATCAAGTAACAAGACTAAATGATTGTCACGGATCATAAAGCCAAAACGTGTGTATAAAGCAAGCAAGATACCGAGCATAAAAGATATATTTGCAAACTTTATATAAACAAATCATGCAAGTCATGAATAACGGGTAATTACCATAACAAACATATCTACCAATGATAATATAGAATCCTTTCGGCCTATATACTACATCATCACGAGCGCATTAAGAATGGTTTATATCAAATATGCATACATATGAATTCCTCCCAACCCGGTCGGTCAACATAAGGAAGGGTCTTAAACATTATTTCACTTGGGTTATTTATGGTTTACTAATCAATTCTCACAAGATTAGCACTGAATTGTTATAGTCAGACAACGCGAAATTCATCAAGACAATAAAGCCTTTCGACCTATATCTATTGCAATGACAAATCAAAAGATAAATAATGATCCAAGTAAAACAATATCGAATTCATAAGCATTCATATTCACAAGTTATGCACATATTGTCTAAGTAAGCGAGACACAACCAAATCATAACCAAACCAATAACCAACATCATAAACATGAATAAACTCAGAAAACATATCAATATTATTAGTAAAGAAATGTACCAAATCCATTTATGCGAGTAATTCGAGTATAGAGTACCAAAACTAATATTTCGACTACAACAACCACTAGTCCAACAACCTAAGTATCCAAGATCTACCAACAACCCATGCTACTGAATTAACCCGAGGATATGTCACGTCTCTTTAGGGAATCCGCAACGTATCACCAAATAGAGTGTTTGGCAACGAGGTTTATGGTGGTGACTCAGAAGGATTTGGTGTGAATCTTTCGAGTGATGAGTTTAGGTTATGTACTAGTGATGAATGGAGGTTTATAAATGGTGGTGGACCTTTGTAAATTCGTGGCTATGGTGGTGGTGGTGATATGGTGATACGCAATGGATTAAATGGGTGTTTGGATCATCGAATCCTAAGATCCTCACCAATCCTTCCTCTTCTCCAATGATCTTTATGATAGTGTGTGTTGGTGTATGTTTTAAGATATGAAATTCCCTGGAGTTTTGGGGGGTATTTATAGGGTAGATTTTGCTTGGGGACCAAGCAAAGGATGTATGTGAACATTTTTGGAGCTAAATTCACATTTTTAATGCTGCAGACTGAAAGTGCGCCACACATTTTTATTTGTGCGCCGTACTTGGGATTTTGTGAAAAGTGCGCCGCACATTTTTATTTGTGCGGCGAAACCGGATTCATTTTGAAGAAATCGAGATTTTTAGCAAATATATACACTACGCGACAAAATTACATCGGGTTCTCATGCACCCCCGGGAACCCCCTAGCTATACTGTCGGTTATATTGGTGGCCTAATATGAAAGCTTGAACATCGCATCCTTATGTTATGTAAATGTTTTGACAGTGCTAAGGTCAAGGGCTGACACCAAAGGCCATCGGGTTGTTGTTAACCCGAGATACCTTAATGGAAGTGGGATAATATCACTATGGATTTTATCACGAAGCTTCCTAAGTTGTCAAAAGGTTATGACACCATTTGGGTGATTGTTGACCGACTTACTAAATCTGCAATCTTCGTACCAATGAGCGAAACTGATCCCATGGAAAGATTGGCAAGAATATACCTGAAAGAGGTGGTCAAGAGGCATGGAATACCTGTCTTAATCATTTGTGATCGCGACCCTAGGTTCGCATCAAATTTTTGGAGGTCACTTTAGAAGGCCTTGGCTACGAATTTGGTATGAAGTTCTGCCATACCTTCCGCAAATTGACGAACAAGCAGAGAGGGACTATTCAAACTCTCGCGGATAGTTGCGTGATTGTGTGATCAATTTGGAAAGGGTTGGGTTACCATTTGCCATTAGTTTGAGTTTTTATAATAAACTATAGTATCTGCTAAGCATCAAGGCTGCACCATTTGAACACTTTACGTCGGAAGTGATCGCTCATCTGTTTTGTTGGGCCAAGATAGGAGTAGTTTAACTCACCGGTTCCAAAGATAGTTCAGAAAAACAACGAGAAGGGTCATTCAGATCAAGCAAAAAATTCAAGCCGCTCATGATCGGCAAAAGAGTTACGCCAATTCAAAGCGTAAGATGATGGAATTTCAAGTTGGCGACTGAGTTATGCTTAAGGTTTCGCCTTGGAAAGGAGTAGTACGCTTGGTCAAACGGGGGGAGCTAAACCCCAGATATGTTAGACCTTTCAAAGCGTTGGCCAAGGCTGGAGCCGTTGCTTATAAGCTTGAGCTGCCTTAAGAGTTGAGCAGGGTTCATCATACGTTTCATGTATCCAACTTAAAGAAGTGCTATGCCGACGAACCATTAGCCGTTCCGTTGGATGGACTCCATATTGATGACAAGCTTCATTTTATTAAGGAACCAATAGAAATCATGGATCGTGAAGTTAAATGATTGCAACAAAGCCGTATTCTAATCATTAAGGTTCGATGGAACTCTAGGAGAGATCCTGAGTTCACATGGGAACATGAAGATCAATTCCGGAAGAAGTATCCATACCTCTACACAAAAACCGTACCGTCGTCAAGTGCCGCGTCTTAAGCCTTGAGGACAAGGCTCATTTAACGGGGGAAGACTATAACACCCCGTGTTTTCAGGTCATTTTACGATGTCATTTATTTCACTATTTATTTTTAGTCTCGTACGCGTTTGCTTTTAATTTTAATTGTGTAAGCACGGATAAGCCGTATCTTCTTGAT
Organism: Tanacetum coccineum; assembly: GCA_026074375.1. NCBI lineage: Eukaryota > Viridiplantae > Streptophyta > Magnoliopsida > Asterales > Asteraceae > Tanacetum > Tanacetum coccineum. The sequence continues at coordinate 3,502 of BQNB010168383.1, forward strand.
GGATACGACATATTAAGGTAAAACCAGTTGATTCTTCTTCGTTGACCAAAGTATTATATACGGCGTATCGTTGATGTGAATACGACATGTTCTTCAAAGTCAGGCAATGGTCTTTTAATTCGTCAAAGTCTTGGATACGTCGTATAGGTCTAGAATAATACGGCGTATTTTCTGTCAGATCAGTAGACTTTCTCGAACTCTTCGTTTATGCTCCAAAATCGCGTTGTATTTTAGCATAACTTCACCACGTAATCCATAATTACTGATAATTTTAAAATATGGAAAGATTAGTAATTAATTATTTGCTTTAATTATACATATGGGTTAATTACCTCGGGATAAATGATGCTATATAATAGGACGTTATTGATGTCATCAAATATCCTCCCTAATTGAATTCTACTGGTTCCCAAGTAGCTTTAGAGTTAATATAGTTTATAAAAAATGTATCCCTAAGGATTTTTTCGTTAAGCATTTATTTGATCAATTACTAGTACACAGCAAAACACTTCACAAAATAGGAAGATGGATACACTCAAATCACTCAACTAATCTATGTGGTAACATGTAACTACTTCACTCAATTGATCGGTCGTGACGAGTATTCTATTATAATCTTGGTATACACATCTCCACCGCTAAAGCTAAGGAGTAACAAGTTTATAAAGGTAAATATGGGTTTATATGATAAGGCTTAGGGTTGATCATTCTTTAATCTTTCACCAGAAGTACAAAACTCCAACAAGGCAGCCTAATTGAAAACTTTATGGCAGTAAAGAGGAACTAGACATGTTTGTTGATCACATTCTCATTCGAATTTAACCAACGGTTAGGATGAAGAATGATATAGGGTTGAGACCTTCTAACTTTCACCAAAAGTCATAAACCAACAAGGCAGCTGAGACATGCATACATGGTCGTAATGACGGAATAAACATGCACACTCGTATAAATCCTCATTCGCGTAAAACCAGCGGCTAGTCATTAGGAAAGAGAAGTAAATTGTTGTTAAATAAAAATTACAAAACAAATAGATTAAGTCTAAAATACAAGTTGCTAGACACTTTCCTGACCGTTACCATGATAAAGACACAACTATTTACAACGTCTTGACCATAGATCAAAAACAACAACTAATAACGCTCAAATTATACATGTTTTTATACGCATTATCAATGCTTTTATGTATATTTATTGGTTAAATATAGGAACTTTTGGTATAAAATAGAGTATATTTGCTATTGTAGGTTCTTAGAACGTGTCGTGGAAGAAAAAAAAGAAAACACAAAGATTTGAAGCTTAAACGAAGAAATAACTGAAGATAAAGATATCCCGAAACCTGTCCACTGTTTTGACCATAACTTGAGTATACGAACTCCGTTTGACGCAATTCTGGCGGCCACGCGTCCGGGAAGAAATTCTATACAACTTTGGTTTTTGGTCCAAGAACTGAAAAGACATCAAAACCGCCGCACAAATAAAAATGTGCGGCGCACTTTTCACAAAATCCCAAGTACGGCGCTCATAATATAATTTGTGCGCATGCCACTTTCCAGTCTGTAAGCATTAAAAATGTGAAATTTAGCTCAAAAAAGTCCATACATCCTTTGCATGGTCCACTAAGCAACAATTACCCTTTATAATACCCCCCAAAACTCCTGGGAATTTATATTCTTAAACATATACACCAACACACTATTTCTAGAATATCATTGGGAGAGGGATAGGATTGTGAGGATCTTAGGATCCGATGATCCAAACACCCCTTTATTAAAGCATGCAATGAGTTCTAAATTTTCATTAAAGCATGCAATGAGTTCTAAATTACATACGCAAAATTATAGAGAAATACATATATGTTTGTGATGATGCTACTGAGGTTTACGTTCTAAATTTTCATTAAAGCATGCAATGAGTTCTAATCATGGTTTTCAACACATTGGGATCGAATAATCCATGAGGTTTCGAATATGTTGCTTAATTGCTTATGCATCTTTTGGTGACTTTACCATTAAATCAGAGGTCGACCTTGGGGTTTCGAGGATTTATGGAAACTTTATGGATTTTTTTCACATAGTTATTTTTTTGGAAAATGAACTTAGTAACTTTATAATTCGTTTATATTTTTGTTTTTTTTCCTCTTGGTAACTATAAGTTTTAAATCCTCCCTACATATAAGAATATAATCTCTACATTTGTTTGGAAAGGTAAAATAGTTACACACTAGTATACTACTAGGAAAAACAGGAGGAACCTTTGTTCAACTCGACATACGAGAATTTCATGAGTAGGAAGACCTAAAGCAATAGTATAACTTCCATCGTCTAGGTTCAATGCATTCTCGCATATTTGTTTTATCAATATATCCAACTTAAAAAAAACCCTAATCTTCAAAAACCCTAATCAATTTTCCTCCCTTCAACCCCTCCCCATCTTCTTCCTTGATCTTTCATCTCATAAAAACCTAAATTTTCAAAAACCCTAATCATTTTCCTCCCTTCAAACCCCTCCTCATCTTCTTCCTTGATCTTTCTTACAATCAAAAAACCTAATCTTCAAAAACCCTAATCAGTTTTCTCCTTCAACCCCTCCCTCTTCTTCATTGATCATTTCATTCAATCAAAACTAACCCTAATTTCAAAAACCCTAATCAATTTTCTTCTTCATGGGAAAGCAATTCGTAATACGGAATCAAAATGACTATTTGGACATGGATAACTCGGAACAAGATAATCATAAACCAATTGAAATCCTATCATAAGGTTTTGTGAAGTACATATGCAACATCCTTTTATGTCACCAATATGCCTCGCATTAACATCAAAGGGATTATGAACCGTGTGACGGCTTCTCATGGTCGTTTGGTTTGACGCTTTAATTTTACCTTTATAAACTTGTTACTCCTTAGCTTTAGCGGTGGAGATGTGTATCCTTGCCAAGCTTATGATAGAATACTCGTCACGACCGAACAATTGAGCGAATTAGTTACATGTTACCACATAGATTAGTTGAGTGATTTGAGTGTTTTCATCTTCCTATTTCGTGAGGTGTTTGGTTGTGTACTTGTAATAGATCAAATAAATGCTTTAACGAAAAATATCCTTAGGGATACATTTTTATAAACTTCTAAAGGCTACTTGAGGACAAGTAGGATTCAAGTAGGGGGATATTTTATGACATCAAATAACGTCTATTTTATAGCATCATTTATCCTAGGTAATTAACCTATTTTGTATAATTATTGCAAAGAATTATTACTTAATCGCTCATATTTAAGAATTACAGTAATTATGGAGTACTTGGTGAAGTTATGCTAAAAGGCACACATTTTGGAGCATAAACGAAGAGTTCGAGAAAGTCTACTGATCTGACAGAAAATACGCCGTATTATTCTAGACCTATACGACGTATCCAAGACTTTGACGAATCAAAAGACCATTGCCCGACTTTGAACAATACATCGTATCCACATCAACGATACGCCCTATATAATACTTTGGTCAACGAAGAATAATCAACTGGTTTTACCTCAATACGTCGTATCCATAAAAAAGATACGACGTATCCGTGCCTACACTTCACAAATTACCACGAATGATTAGAGACCCAATACGCCGTATCCAGGAGACAACAATACGCCGTATTCACAATATAGTAATAAAATATTCTGGAAGATATCAAACGTGGTCCTTACTCCAAGAAACCCCCAATACGCCGTATCCCACATTGCTCGATACGACGTATCAACGAGTTTCAAGACTCTATAAATAGACGATCCTAAACTCTGTTTTATGTATGAAAGTGAATCCCTAAACCACCAAGTCAACCAAGAGACGAATAAAGGAGCATTGAAGGTCAGAAAAGAGCCTCAAGAACATAGGAAAACTCTTGTAATCTTCGCGCAGCCGAATACGCATTCGATTAAGGTTTCTTTATTTTAATCGTTCATATATCAAACCGTGTGCATTTTTACAATGACTATCGGCTGATACCTTAAGGTATCAGCCATGTTTATGAAGATCTAATGTTTGGTTTGTTTATCTTGATTGCTTAATTTATCGTTAAATTATTGATTATGTTTATCTCATGATACTTGTTTACGTGCTTAAGTATGCGACCTATCATTCAACTGGGTCTAGTCCTACATATTTAATGCGTTGCAACTTCGATGTTGTTTGGCTAAGAGTCTGGGATAGCTCTCCATATTTCAATTTATATATCTAGAATCATAGGATCATAAATATTGACCTATCCTTGCTTTTAGTTTAGTGAGCTTAGTTGAGCCATAAAGTGACCTTGGTATTAATGAGTATGTTCTTATTCCATTGGTAAGGACTCGGATAGTGGACTACTAGTATATAAAGAGCCGTTAAGCAGTAAGTGGGTAAAGTCTCGATGAGCTAGGGTTTAGTAAGAGCACCATTATTAATCTCCTAAGATAGATTATAATCAACAAATGCTTACTTTATACGGATGCGTTTAATTGTGACAGAATTAGCGTGTCTAGGTCTTAGGAAGAAGTACCGCCTAAGTCTAGGAATGATATGCCCTTCGAGATAAGTCTATCATTGCACTAATAAACAAACCAGCGCTTTATTAGATTATTCATGGTTGATATGTTTTCCTTACATTAGTTCTTGACCGTTCCTCTATCGTTTGTTTATCTTCTTGTGTGTGTTTATTGCTTTACTTGTCATCAAAACCTTAGGTTAGAAAAACTGTGCCAGTCTCTCAGGCTGAAACCCCCCTTTTTGCATGATAACTAAAATACTGATAGAATTAGGAATTAACGCTCTCGCTCTTAGTGATCGACACCCTACTTACCACGAAACTCCATCTGACCGGGTACACTGCCCGTTAAAGTGTTGTTTTTAGGTATAGTCGGCATAAAATAAATAGTAAAACTTGACAACAAATAATACCTACGCACAACGACACGTCAGTCAGATTTGACATGTTTTTTTAGTGATGACATGAGGTTGTGAAACAGTGATCGGATTTGTCCTAACGCTTGCTCTAACTTTGTTGATAGGCACAAATTTATCTTCCCTAGAAGTCTTAAACGAATTAATCCTAAACATTCCAGGGACAATCACTTTATCATTTGTCACAACTTTTGATTCTATGGTGGTAAGTACCGAGTTTGAAGTGACAGGTTTTGACAAATCACTCGTCTCAATAACCTTGGGAATGACCTTTGAATTTAGAAAAGGAGTTACAGAATAAAGTTTTATTTCCGAGGTTGATTGATTTGCAAACTTAGTATTCATACTCATGCCTTTTGTGATGTCCTTTTGTTCAAAAACCTTATCAAATAACTGGGCTCTTAGCTTAGCATTTTCATAAATCGTGTCATTTAATTTGTTTTGCAAAGAGTCAATTATTGTTTTGGTTTGAGTTCGTATCACAGTGATAAAGTCTAACAGGTTCTTGTATGTGGTCTTAAGATGAGCATTTTCTTTAGCATAATTTAAAACCTGAAACTCTAATTCCACGTTCTCATTCTCTAGTTTCTAAGACAAAGAATCAAGAGTATCTGATACACATGGAGTATCCTTACTTTTACGCTTTTGATCTCCCAACTGAGCTTGCAACCGTTCGATCTTTTGTTGCATAATATCCTGACTGACAACTGCTCTCAAGAGACGCTCAATTTCAAATTCCAAAGTCTTGTACTTAGCAAGAGATTCATTAGCTTCTTTTGCAAGAGATTTATAGTCTCGAACAAATTTGGCTGCTTCTTTCAAAAATTGTATTTCGAAATTTTGAACTCTAGCATCAACTTGGTTAACGATAGGTAAAATTTCACCTTTTACAATTTTGTGAATCTCTTGATGACCAGTAGACGACCAATTGTAAATGTCTAATGTCATTTTTTGTTTTACAACACGTTGAATAGTCACAATGGTGCTTTTTACCTCATTTAGAAATTTTCGTGCAACACTTGGAGAAGTATTATCCGAAAACTCTTCATTTGGTATTGAAATTGATTTTGAAACACTGGCCGTTTTTGAAATATTTAAAAAATACAACTCTTTACGTGACTTGGCCTTTTGAGAAACAAAAACCCCTGAAAGTTGATTAATCTTTGCAAAATTTGCCGGTTCTATTTTTTTGTTCAATTGTTTCATTTTTAAGCGACTCTCTTGAGCAAGTTGCAGTGTCTCCTCCGAATCATACACAACAGGAGGATCATGCTTTTCTAATAGAACTTTGCCATTATACAAACTCTGTTGTTTCTGCTGAGCTTGCTTGAGATAAAAAGGATTCTGATAAACTAAAGCCATTTTCTGTTCAGTGTGGTAAAATGAGTCTGGCTTAGGTGAAAGCATGTGCATCGTTTGAATCGATTGACCCGTTTTTACCAATCTAATTCTTTTATTTTATTCTCAAGTTGAATTTGTTTATCAAGAAGCTCGTCTTCGCGTATTTTGAAATCAGACTTCAACTTTTTCTTTTCTTCTTGAAGAGAAGAAACAATTGATTTTTCTTTTGAAAGCTGGTTATTTAAATTTGCAATTTCCTCATTCAAAGTCGTTATCGTTTTAGCAGAACTTAAGTGAAGTGAATTTATCTTTTTAGTAAGACACTGCTCTTGATAAACAGACTTTTGATAACATCTTTCAAGTTTGTTAGATTTTTCTTGATAAACGTTGTGATCAAAACATTTTTAAATAAAGACACCAAACTTTGTTTGAAAGACTAATGTTACACATTTACAATTACTATTTTACAGTACGTGCAGTTGAAACTTAAACTCACATACATAAAACAGACTAGTGTGGTGTTTGGATATAATTTAATTGATTTAATACGGAAAAACTTAATTTATTAAGTCATGTGAGAGAAGTTGTTTGTTTTTAACTTAATAAAAAAATGACTTAAAATGATAAGTAACAAAACTGTAGGTCTATACATTAAGTCATCCGTTAACTAACACGACTTAATAAAAAAATTAAACAAACAAACCCTAAGTACATATACACAAAATAAAATAATCCCATATACAGTTGAATACATGTTTAATTGCCTATCTGTATTATTATTGCGGAAATATTGCATACTGATAAATCTTATAGCTATGATAAAATTCTTAAAGATAAAATCATCACCAAATGAAATATGATATTGTTAGAAAAATATAAAGAAAAAGCATCGAATTAATGTTAGAGAAATACAATCTTAATCCAAATATTAATATCACACTGATTATAAACAGGGGTCTCAAAATTTCTGAATTTTTTGAAGGCTCTGAGCGAAATTAAATAATAAACTCTTTCGAAAAGAATTTGTATATGTAAAATTTATAAAACTTATATGAGTGACTTAATTTTCGTATTAACTTTGGCATAATCAGGGGCGGAGCTAGGGGGTTCCCGGGGGTGCACGAGAACCCGATGTAATTTTGTCGCGTAGTGTATATATTTGCTAAAAATCTCCATTTTTTCAAAATGAACCCGGTTCCAAAATTATGTGTTACATAAATACTCGTATTAAAAAAATTATGCACCTGATGACTTAATTCACTGAGTCCGCCCCTGGGCATAATTATTTAGGTGGATCGTACACATATATGTTTGTAATGATGCGAAGAATACAAATTTCACGCCGACTATATACGTCAAAAGTCTTCATTAAAGCATGCAATGAGTTCTAATTATAGTAATGTTTACGCTCTAAATTTTCAACCACAATAAAAATAAAAATAAAGTTGTCATATATGTTTGTGATGATGCTATACTGAGAATACAAATTTCACGCCGACTTTATACGTCAAAACTCAAAAGCCTTCTTTTAAATCTGCATTGAGTTCTAATTATTGTAAATTTGTAATGTTTACATTCTAAATTTTCAACACAATATTAAGTCATCTTTTATTTAAAAGAAAAAATATTAAATGTGTTTGTTTATAACTTAGTTAATTGAAAAGTATGACAAAAATAAAAAAATGACATTAAATCAATTTCTATAAAATCTTGATTTAATTAAAATATTAAACAAACAAGCGCTAACTCGTTTATACCAAAGTGGGAAATATTTCAAGTATATTATCATTTTTAGTGAACCCAAAGTGAAAAAAATATAAACTTAGATCATGTGAATTTGATGCGTGAACACTCGGCCGTTTTTTTTAATCATGGTTTCCGACACATTGACCGAATAATCCATGGGGTTTCGAATATGTTGCTTAATTGCTTATGCATCTTTTGGTGACTTTACCATTAAATCAGAGGTCGACCTTGGGGTTTCGAGGATTTATGGAAACTTTATGGATTTTTTTCACATAGTTATTTTTTTGGAAAATGAACTTAGTAACTTTATAATTCGTTTATATTTATGTTTTTTTTCCTCTTGGTAACTATAAGTTTTAAATCCTCCCTACATATAAGAATATAATCTCTATATTTGTTTGGAAAGGTAAAATAGTCACACACTAGTATACTACTATATAATACCTCATATATATCGAATGATCACTTTTTTTTGGGTAAAGATATATATCGAATGATGCTTGAAATGGCCAGCTTTGGTTATGGCTGCTAATCCTATAATTATAAGTCGGTTGCATTTATAAATATTATGTGGATAGAAGAAGACAATATTTTTTAACTATATCAATCAATCAATCTATGAGTGTATGACCCTTTAAAAAATACTTTAAAATATAAGTTATGAAAAAATATCATTTTCCTTTAAAAGTATCCATGTAAATTTTTTAGTAAAAATAAAAAATTGTTGACATAGATCTGCTTTTTTTATAATATTACAAAACAGTGAAACGGAAAATGCGGAAAAAAAATAAAGTTTAACAAGTTAAAAGCATTAAATTGTCAAAAATTACGGAACAAAAACTGATAAAAAACTATGTTGTACTGTAAACTGAGGGACACAAATAATAAATACGGAACATGAGTACTTTTTGTGGGTCAGATGGTACAAATAGTAGCACCCTAATGTTAATACTTTTCCTTTTAACCACTAGTTTTAACGGTGCACGCACGAGTTAAAACATTAAATTTTAATTAAGTGTTAATTTTACAAGTGTTGTTTTCGTATTTACACATTGAATGTATTGTTTATCATTATTTCACTAATTGTTAATGCGAGTTTATCTTAATTTAAACAACTTTAACAGTTATAATGAATGTTTCTTACCTTATTAAACAAATAATGCTAATCTTCGTGTTTTTCAATTACATTGTTGTGTGTTAATAATAATTTAGTCGTATTTAATATTAAAACGTGTAACACATGTGTAACTTAGGTGCATCCATATGGTGGTTTATGGAAAAAGTTTATAAAATGATAAAAGTGATTTATTCATTTTGTTACCATAGTGGAGAGAGGTTGATTGTTAAGTGGATTGAAAAATGTCTAAATCTTTGACTCTTTTAATTTAATGCATTTGAATTAATGAGATTTTTAGAGAGAATTGCAAAAATGGTCCTTGTGGTTTGGCGAAATTGCACGTTTGGTCCGTCCAATATCGAAAGTGCAAAAAACGTTCGTCTGGCAAACCTTTGGTTTTAATTTTGGTCCTTGGTCGAACTAAAATGACGAAAATACCCTCGTCCCTTCTTTATGTATTTTTTCTTTAATTTATATAAAAAAATACCTTTTTTTATCCTATCTTATCATCTTTATACTATATATTCTTTTGAATTTTAGGTTTCTTTTAAATAAAAATTCAAAAATATTTGAAGATCTTCAACTCTCTTTCCAGATTTTTAACAAAAATACCCATATTATTACAGAACACAATAACTAAATCATGATCTTGACTTTAAATTTATATTTGACTATATCTACACCAAACACACTTTTACACAAATACTTATACCGACCTTCCATAAACACTAGGACCAAACCTTCCTTCAAATTTGCTTTTGATTTTTTCAAAACATAATGAAGAGCAGCTTCATCATTTTCAAACACATGGTTTTAACATCACACAAATTCAAAATAACATACCCACACAAGCGAACCCAAACCCAGATCCGACCATATATCAACTCAAATTAAAACCTTTTGTTCACATATACTTGTCGATTTAGTATTTTTATTAGCAAATCTAGGGTTTTTTTGTTGTAAATCTAAGCTTTTGGATGACTGCGTTGGCGGATTTGGAGGTGTGGGTGTGGCGGTTGAGGTGATTGAGGTGGCAGTGTGGAGATGGTCGGGTGAGGTGATGATCTGTAACACCCCCAAATTAGGTTGAGCGGAATATGGGTCTGAGATTGTTACTTCATAGATCAATATCACAAGATATATATGAGAACGACCATTTAAAAGTCGTTTAAAATCGATACATTGGATTTAACAAATTGTTTGTTACAAAAGCCCGAAGCTTCACTTGTTCGTTGTTCAAAATACAAAGATTCTAGTCCATAAC
>BQNB010168386.1:2638-13894 GCA_026074375.1 Tanacetum coccineum
CATGGAATTTATACCACAATGCAACTCCTATCATACCTGCAATAACTCTTATAACTCCCAAGGCTCTCCAAGTTCTGGCATTTATGGATAATTATAGACTCTCATCAATGGAGAAAGATGTTACAATGAGGAGCCTTTACTCTCGATCACCTGGAAGGTCAGGAAACTTAATGCAGTAATCATTACGCCTGCACATTCAATTTAGAAACTGATTCTTTATATATAATAGATTCATATACAAAATATAAATTCATCTTCACTGTGATTGAATTTGAACATACTAGTTGGATACCCGCGCATAGCGGCGGCGATAAAAATTGCTAACCCAACTCGCTCCGCAATTCCCTACCCGCTTAGAGAATTGGTTTGTTTGGGTTTCCGTAGCTTTCCCGCAACATCATATTAACATCATTTGTATAAAGACTCACACATTCTTTTGCCCATCAAACATTGTCTCCAAAAGTATATATCTTTTACGAATCAAGTTTGTATTCAAATTAAAGTTAAAGTTGTTAAAAAATTCAAAATAAACCCACTAAAAATGTGAAAAGCTAAAAATTTATAAAATATATCAAAATGGATGTTGAATTAAAAATTACGGAATTTTAGAAAATACAGTGAAATTAGATCATAAAAAAATAAATAGATAAAAAGATATGTCAAATTGAAAATAAAAGTGATATTTTAATTAAGAAGTGACACATGCCACTCAATGATGTGATTTTCTAAAATAAGATAGATGGTCAAGATTGCATCTCCTTATCTTAATTTTTGATGGAACTCACATTGTAAATGCTTTATATAATAGTATAGATAACAACTTATACATTAAAAACAGTATGTAATATTCCAATAAACCAAAAAATATATATTCAATATCAAGAACGTAATCCTCTCATATGTTGTTACAATTATGATTCTTTTCTCTTGCAGCTGCTATATTTTGGGCTAATATAATCATCTTCATCTTATGTTTCAGAGTCTTGTTGATTTCACTTCAAGATGCTTAACCATTGGTAGATTTTATGTAATAACTTATAATTCCATCTTTTGTATCCTGTAATGTTTAACCACAAAAATGTTTAAATTATTTTAATCTCACTTAGAAAGTTCTATGTATGGATTGACTTGTATAGGACAGATTGAAATTTATAATACCTCATGCTACTGAATGGATTGACTTGTATACTATTTATCTTCAACCTGCATTGTTGTTCATAAACATAACATGTACATTGTAGCTTTACCATGCATTAAAAATAACAATAATTAATTACGCATGAACATAGTACCTACTAAGGCAACTCTAAAACTGGACGTAGTATATACGCCAATGTTTTTCTTATGATGTCAATTTACTCTGTCCAATTTGATAATAACACAAGAACAAAATAGTTGATAAAGGTCATTTATAAGATATCATGCTACTCAATGGATTCACTTGTATACTCTTCATCTTTAACCTGTATTGTTTTTCATAAACATAACCTATACATTGTAGGTTTACCATGTATTAAAAAAACAATTGTTAATTACGCATGAACAAAGTACCTACTGAAGGGATTAACTTGTATACACTTAATCTTCAGTGAGTATTTTTCTTGATAAACATAACCTGTAAAGAACCATTGTAAAACCCTTTGAGATACAAAAAAATTGATAAATGTATTAAAATACCTTATTCTACTGAAGGGATTAACTTGTATACTCTTGATCTTCAATGAGAATTGTTCTTGATATACATAACCTGTAGAGAACCATTGTAAAACACTTTGAGAGTCACTTTGCGATTGCTAGGTTATCCCTCATTATATTATGCCATATATATAGTGTTAAATTAGGTTAAACAGATTGAAATTTGAAATTCTATAGAAAGAAAAGATTTACACGTATCTCTTTTGATTCTAATCTTTTCTAAATAATGTAGAATTATAAAAATATTTACGACTCAAAAGAGAATTTTTTAAAAGCATAACATATTTGATTTTTTTACAAAAAAAGAGATGACATGACATTATGACGTGACATAAAATGGTCAAATGTCTCCTGTTATATATACATATATATATATATACATATATATATATATATATATATTTTATATATATCTATATATATATATATATATATATAGGTGTGGAGGTTTTTTCAGAACCAAATAAAAGTACAGAATGGAGATCCCAACATACAATTCTCGCAAAAATTTTTAATATTTTTCTTTTAATTTAATCCCAAAAGGGTAAATAAGTAAAATTTCTTTTTCTTTTTTTTTGGAAATTTTTTAATAAAAAAAGTTTTTTTAGTTCCTAAATTTTAGGATTTTTTAAAATTATTTTTTTTCACATATCATAGTTTTAAATGAAATGTGCACATGTATGTTTTTTTTTTCAGATAAGTAGTTTATATATGGTTTTTGTGTTGAATGCTTTAACCTATATGTGTTGTGCGTCACAATATTGCATAAAGTGATATGCATAGAATGACAAACATAAACATTGTACATGTATTTGTTTTATTCATTTCAAAACATAAACGTTATACACAAAATATAAAAATCATGTGTTACAATTCAAAAAAAAAATTCTAAAAGTAAACTAATAAATTGAAAGTTTAGACGTGTCTACTATATGTAATAGGAACCAAATGGTGTTGCCAGTATAATGCATATGTATTTTCCCCATTAGAGATTTTTGATTTCATTGGTATGTATATTGATTTGTGTTTATCCATATGCCCTATGTAATACGTATGAAGTTAGGTTTATATGATACTTGTATCTACTACGTGCACTTGTGCTGTTTTATCTTTTACATTTTTATATAACTATCTTCTCATAGATAGTTTGTACAAAACACACGTAGTTACTCTTGACATTGCTCTTTCATATTGTACCTGTAACAAAAGCAATTAATAACCAAATTGTTTAAAATAACATCAGCAAAACACATATGCACATCCTTTTCTTATATCTAATTATGCCAAACAATTTAATTTAACAAGTATTGTTTACATCAAAATACATTATGCCACACTTATTCATTGTTTATATAAGTGTTAATTAAACAAATTTGAGTAAGATTTTTTATCAAAGGTTTTTACACCTTTAAACTTACAATTGGTCTGATGCCAAAGGCAACAAGATCCGAATACAATGAGCCACACAGTTTGAAATCCACATATAAACAATTTACCAGTATTAACGATATGGAAATTTACTTTTACTTAGGAAACAGTAAATAGGTATATAGACATTAGGTCCCTAATCAAAAAGATAAAATAAAGATTGTCTTACCTTAATGAACATAAAATCAATACAATGTGTGGCCTGTCTCTTTAACCATGGATTACACTTACAATACATGTGCATGATATCTTAGAAAACTATCCCGTTAACAATGAAAAAAATCATCAGCAACCACATTCAATCATATTTTTTTATTCTAATGCATCCATTTTTACACAGATTGTCTTTGAACAACACAATACGCATCTTCAACAAACTGGTATTAATTTTATAATCACTAATTGGTTCTAATCAAAATTACCTATCTAGCACTCACATTTATTTGACATAGATATATTACGGCCTAAAATTATTTTGCTAGGTAAAATAGTCCGATAGGGGTTCTAGCATCACTTTACTTGATTATCTTTCACACACAAAAAAATTACGCTAACTAAAGACTCTTCTCGATCCTATGATTAAAAACAAAAGCATCGAATGGTATGGAAAATCCAAACTAGATACCATTTGATCAATATCTGTCATCAACAACAAGTATAAGAAATAAAAGAAAAAAATACGTGTAATCATATGCATCATGGAATTAAATGTGTTATTCATACCTGTCCAATTTAGCATAAGGACACTTGTTCCTAAAGTCTCCTCATTATTCGTAATTGTTAACATAATAGGAGGTCAATTTGTCAGTACTAACCAAACGTTATAATTAATCAAATGATCATAACTATCATTGTCGAAGACATACTGTCTAGTCATAATAATCCGAAATCAAAATCAGAAGGCTTCTTTGACCGAATAAAAAACTCAAACTTTAAATCATGATAAATGGTCATAATTAGCGTGATCTACAAGGTTTTTATTTGTTTTGTGTGGTTGGTGGAGGAAATGTAAGATTCATCTCGTTGATCTCGTTATATGATGAATTGTGAAAAGTTATTGGGTGTATGGTCACAACTAGTGGGGATAAGGTAGATGAGAATTGCATATGCAAAAGAGTATGGAAAGGATAGCGAGCGGTATTAGGAAAAAAACATAAAGAAATGTAAATTAATCTTTTTGTCTCTTTTTTTGGGGTGATGCTTCATAAAATTCAAAAATGCCCTTCATCCATTTATATAAGTTACTTGAGTTTCTAGTTTTATTACCTTTATGCCACTTTTATTTGTAAAGTCGATCAAAAATATGGTAGGCTAAGATTGGTCTCTCGCACAGTTCTATAGTTCTATACATTTATTTGGTTCTTGTAAAAGAACCTTAACATATATATATATATATATATATATTAATTATATTATATATATATATTTATATATATACTATATTTATTTTATATATATATTTATATATAGGAGAAGGTTTATTATGTGTAGTAGCTTAAAATTGTTAAAATGAGAAGTGATCTAAACCATTTGACTTATTGATTGAATTTAAATGAGATTATTATGGGGAAGAGACAAGAGTAAATAAGGGTTAGTAATTTAATACATTTTAAGGGTACTTTGGAGAATTAAACCTTAACCGTAAATATGGTTAACCCTCTTTAATGCTTTTTTTCTTGTCATTTATGTTTCATTCATGTTTTAATTTATCAAAAACCTATCTCTTATGGTACATTAATAAATGATATCCCATCAAAATTCACTAACATTAAAAAAGAAAATACAACAAAGTGATACAGAGTATACAGAGTATCCGATCGTACAACAACTACTTTGTACACCACCCACTCTACACTAAGAACTCTTATACACCATGCGTGAAATCGAGCTTCGTTACAATACGAATCGTAAACTTCCGAACTATACATCAGCGACTCTTTGTACCCCACAAATTCGTACACCACGAACTCGTAAATCACGAACTCGTACACCTATCGAACTCGTATATACTACGAACTCGTACACCACAAACTCGTAATCATCCACTCATACACCACCGACTCGTACACCATCGAATCGTACATCGGTGAATGTACTTCTTTACGAACTCGATACACCATGAAAACATTGGAACCTAATTGGTTAGTTTTTAGATGATATTAATCGTGGTATGTATGAGTGGTTAATATAATAAATTTAGTCCAAAGGATAATTAATACTAAATATTAGTTAAAGGACACTTTATTGGGGAGAAAGGAGGCTAATTTTACGAGAAGTTTTTTTATTTTGTATCATTACATTTTGATGAAATAGAAAAGATTTACCCAATATACCCTTATTATTATAGAAATGTAATTAATAATATTTTGATTTTATTTCATGAGCTTGATGTATCTTATTAAAAGTAGTAGAGTAGTAGATCCAAAGGTCCAAAATACTTTTCACTTTAACAATATTAGGATGCTACCATTCTTTAACTTAGAATATTTATATATTATATTTATATTTAGTATATATATATATATATATATAGAAAAAAAAGAAAAGATATTGATGTAGAGTTCTTTAGAGTTTATATATCTTTGTCCGAGTTCTTTGGCTTTGCAACCCAACCAGCGTCTATTCGTATAAATAATTAGCTAACCCTTTCACCTCAAATTCAGCCAAAAAGTCACTCCCCAAATGTATCCCATCCGTTTCCATTTCCGTTTATGTTATCTTACACCTACACCCCACAACCCTTTTAAAAAAAGACATATTTGATAGTAATGACTAATATTTACGCCTAGCGGTGGAGATTTGATCCTTTACCAAGCCTATGGTAATTTATATGCTATGACAAGTAATGAGTGTTAATTTTTCGTTTTCCATAGTTGTTATAATTTATTATACACCCGAGAGAAAGAGAGAACCCCAAACACTTATGTGAGGTGCTAGTATATTCTTTCCGTGCCTTTAATTACAAGGTCTAAGAGGTTGTGTCATAAACTGCTTTTAAAGAGTAGATTAAATGCCTCCAATATTTTTATTGTCTAGTTAGAAAATCCCATTTGCTTGAGGACAAGCAAATCCCAAGTGTAGGGGTATTTGATGAGGTGTCATTTTATACACTATTTCGGGGTCATTTAACCCCCTAAATCATGCAAATATACCCAGATTATGTGCTTAATCATTTGTTTTCATGGTTTTAGCACTTGGATGACATTTGGAGGATATACACGTGACTTGGGCTCATTTGGAGAAGAAACAGACAAGACTACGAATCTACACCATTTATCTTAAAGAATTGTGCATACAGAGCGTGGAGACGACGTCACATACTTCAAGCGACGACGTCAGGATTTTCAAAGTGACGGCGTCATGGATTTGGCGATGGCGTCAGGACGTAGCCAACTTAAAGCGGCTCTAGAAGATTCTATTTGGCGACGGCGTCACGACTTTAACATGATGCCATCGCGCCATTTTTCCTATATATACAAAACCGGTTTTAAGGATTTAGGGTGTAACTTTTGGGAGACGAACCCTAAATTTTATAGTCGAGTTTGGCAGCTTTTTAGGCCGTTCTTTAGGGCCTCAAAACCCTATTGTAACAGTCTTTAATCCATGTTTTAATCAAATAAAGTTCATTTATCCCTTTAATCTTTCAATATGTCTATGTATTGTTTGATTAAATTATGTTATTTATCATTTTATAACATGCTAGGCTAAATCCTTTAGTATTTACTTATGATTGCATGAAACTTAGATTGTAGATCCTTTTAATGCTGCTTCTTGTGATAGATGTGCGCGTTAGAATTTAGAAAACTAGCCATATGATATTAAATTGGCTTAGACGTCTAGGGAAACGCGAGTGTGTAGAAAGGATACCGTTGGTAACAGTCTTCATTCTACCTTACCCCTAATATGGTTGATCCCTCTTAAGATATTTCAATTTCATTTAATATAGTCTTAGGGGCCTTGTAATAGTCTTCATAATACCTTACTTGTGCGTTGCCTTAACGGAATATTAAATTGACAGCGAGTTTGTGTAATTCGTTCATGACATAGGAAATACTTACACAGATCATCACAAGTGTGAGAAAGCAACATGATTAGGAGAAGCAATCTGAGGAGTAGTGCATGATTAAGTAAATACGTTCGTTTATCATATATGTTATCACCAAATTAGTTTAGATTATTATTAGTTTAATTAGATAAAAACAAACAAACATCTCAAACATATGATTTTACCTGCTTTCTATAAAATAAAAATACAGAAAGAATCTTCTTTCAACCTTGTAGACCTCTGTTAGATTCTGATCGAACTTCCCAACCAATTCTCCTAGAGAACGATAACATCCCCCAAGTCTTGCCTATACTACACTACAATGGTTAGGAACTCTGCCTAAGGAGTTGTAAAACTTCTTGTGAAGTCTTACGGTGACTGCATCACAAACACACTTCAATTTTGCAAATCATATGTCTACGGGAAGCATATTAGTTATACATTGTGTTATTATAGTCCTAATTGCACACAAACATAAGAAAAATGAAAATCCCCAATTTTGAAAGGGATTTAGTCGTACAATAGCAACGTACTTTCAGTTTTGTTCCATGTTGGTACGTGAACTTTTTTTTGTTCCACTTAATGTAACGAACTTTCAAGTTTCGTGTTAATTTGCACCGTCAAACTTGTTTTACCGGATGAGCTACATTTTTGGTCCACTTAACGACCGTTTGCAACGTTAGGCTTTTTAGCCAACGAACGTTTGCACATTTAGTCCTTTATACTAACGGTTGTTTATTTTTGTTTTCTAATTAATTTTATACGTAATTTAATTTTGAAAAAAAAATCGCCCATGCTATGGGTGCCGCCATCAGCATATGGTTTTTGACTGGAATTTTAACAAAAATCTTACGAAAGAAGTGACGTTTTAATTTGCATTTCGAGAATTAAAAATGCTTAAAGTACTTCAGATGAAGTAATTAAGTTGTCATGACACAGAGTGGAACACGGACTACAATCGAGACAGAAGAAAAGAAGAACAATTTATGAAATGTGTTCCATAATTCCTAAACCAAGACGTAGACAGTTAAACGATTCATGTTTAAGGGGTTTAGTGAGAATGTCGGCGATATTTTCGACGGGCGGCACGTTTTCGATAGATATCATTTTTGGACATTATCACGAAGAAAATGGTGACGAATTTCCATGTGTTTAGTTCGAGAGTGTTGCACCGGGTTTTTGCTAAGGTCGATCGCGCCTTTATTGTCGCACTTGATCGGAACATCGTTGAGTCAAATGTCGTAGTCGATAAGAGCTTGCTTCATCCATAGTGTTTGTTGACATGCCTTTCTGGCACTTACGTATTCAGCTTTGGTCGTGGAGATAGCAAGAGCGATTTGTTTCTTCGAGAACCAAGATGTTCAAAACACATGCATATGAACGTACAAATACTGCTAGTGCTCTTTTTGTCCACATAATCTCCCGCATGATCAGAGACGGCATATACTACGGTTTCTATGTTGGGCCCCTTAGGATACCATAATCATAAGTTCGTAGTGCCTTTAATGTATCAGAAGATACGCTTAACTACTTTAAGATGAGAGGTTTTGGGAGCCTCTTGGAAGCGTGCACAAAGACAAACACTAAACATTATATCGGGCTTACTTGCCGTTAGGTAGAGTAAACTACCTATCATGCCTCGATACTTGGTACTATCTACCGACTCACACTCTTTGTCTTTCGTAAGTTTAATTTTGAGGGACTTGGGGTTTTTCATTGGGTTTAGATGCTTCTAAAAACCAAAATTATAAGATTTCTATAATATGTTTAGATTGATTAAAGAGAAACCGTCTTTTATTTGTTTTATTTTCTAATCAAGGAGAAAGTTAAGTTACCTTCATGCTCATATCAACTCGTATGAATGATTTTTGGCAAATTCATCACACATGTCTTGACAAGTCGAACATAATATAATGTCATCGACATATATTTGAATGATGATGAGATTTGAACTTTTCTTCTTAGTAAAAAAAGGGGAATATTATTACAATTCCCATTTTGTACTCCTGTTTATAAGAAAAGCTTTTTAAATCTGATCATACCATGTTTGGGTCGCTTGTTTAAGACCATATTAAAGCTTTCTTTTAGTATTTCAAAGTCAATGATCTTGGAGGTTGTGCCACGATATACCTCCTAATTGATAAAACCATTTAGGAAATGCACTATTTACTTCCATTTGGAATAGCTTAAAATCTTAAAGCATCCAGCATAAGATAATTGTATTTAATATGATCAATCTAGCGACTGGGGAATGTGTTTCCATCTAATCGATGCCCTGCGTGTTGATTAAAAAAACCTTGAGCGATAACCTAGCCTTGTTTTGAGAACGACACCGTTCTCGTCTAACTTATTTCTAAACACCCACTTAGTTCCTATGATTGTCATATTCTTAGGTTGTGGTACTAACTCCCAAACATCGTTTGCAACGAATTGATTTAATTCTTCTTGCATAGCGATTATCCAACTTTCATCCGTTAAGGCTTCATTCACATTCTTAGGTTCTATAGTTGATATAAAACAAAAGAAGTTACTTTGGTTTTGGGCTTGTGACCTAAGAGTTCTTTGGTTAAGGTTTCCTATGACATTTTCTAATGGATGGTTCCTAGATTCCTTAATATTGACTATTTCATCAATTTCTAAAGTTTCATCCTCAATGTCATTCTCTAAGTTTTTCTTTTCGGTAACCTTAATTGCTTCTTCTTCATCTAAGTCATCATCCACCAAGGGTGATGTCTTAGAGGGTGGAGGAGTTTCATCGAATGTCACGTTGAGTGATTCTTCGATTTTCATGGTGTGTTTATTAAGGATGATGTAGGCTTTACTATTTTGGGAGTAACCTAAAAAGACACCTTCGTATGACTTTGGGTCAAACTTAGTGAGGTAGTCTTTGGTGTTTAAAATGAAGCACTTGCTTCCAAACACCCTAAAGTAATCAAGAGTAGGTTTCCTAATTCTCAAGAGTTCATAAGGTGTTTTTACCTAATATGGCTCTAATTAGGATTCGGTTGAGGATGTATGTTGAAGTATCTACTGCGTTACACCAAAAATTTTGTGGTAACGATTGTTCATTCAACATGGTTCTACTCATTTCTTGTAGTGTCCTATTTTTCCTTTCTACCATGCCATTTGATTGTGGAGTGCGTGGAGCTGAGAAGTTATGTGTAATACCGTTGGCATTACAAAACTCTCCAAATTACACTTCCTTATCAAATTCTCTACCGTGGTCTGTCCTAATTGACACTATTGAACATCCTAATTGATTTTGTATTTTCTTACTAAAGATTTCAAATTTCTCAAAAGCCTCGGTTTTATTCTTGAGAAATCTTGTCCAAGTATACCTAGAGTAGTCATTTACTATGACTAAGGTGTAGAGGTTTCCTCTGTAACTTCGTATGATAGATGGACCGAAGAGATCCATATGGAGGAGTTCTAAGCATCTAGTGTTGAGACTATATTCTTAGCTTTGTGACTAGCGTGAGCTTGTTTTCCAATTTTGCAAGCATCACAGAAATGTTGATCAGACTTAAGCTTAGGTAAGTTTCTAACTAATTCCTTAGATGCTAACGATTGAACGAGACGCATATTAGCGTGACCTAATCTCCTATGCCACAACATGGAGTTTTCAGTAATCATTGCAAGACAAATTTTGTCTTTCGGCTTATTTCCTAATTTCATCACATATATGCCTTTCTTCCTAATACCTCTACCTATAACCTTACTGTTCTTAGTGATTTCACTATCATGTTCAGAGAAAGTTACTCCACATTTATTATCACATATTTGGCTTACACTTAGCAGGTTAAATCTTAAGTTATCTACATGTTCTACATTATCTATATTGAGAGAGTCATTAGAAATCATACCTTTGCCAATGATGTTACCGCAAAGATTACTACCAAAAATGACATTACCTCCATTGTATGCCTTGTATGTGGAGAAGAGTTTTCGGTTACCCGTCATAGGTTTGGAACATCCGATATCCTTGACCCATTCGTCGTTTTCCAAGTCGACTCTAAGGCATATCTCATTTGGTGCTTGAGCTACAAGATATGTCTCGTCTTGGATCTTTTCATCATCTTCTTCACCGC
>BQNB010168387.1:0-13894 GCA_026074375.1 Tanacetum coccineum
GCCACCGTCGTCGCCGCCGACCGCCACCCCAAAAATATGCAAAAAGGTAGATCTACCTCCGATCTACTCGATCTACTACCTCACTCGCCATAACGCGCCATCTCCACCACTAACCATCGATGCCGCCACCACAACCAACACCACAGCACCATCGTCACCCCATAACCACCTTACAACGGCAGCCACCACTACCACGAGGGTAGCAGCAGCCGCCTCACCACACCATGGCTGCAACAGCCGCTGCCACCACACCCACGTCACCACCACTGCCACGCCATCCTCGCCACCACAACCACCATAAGAAGGGTGCGTTTGGGTTGCAGTCAAGACCCACAAAGGGTGCGTGTGGTTTTATTAATACACCACAAGGGTGCGTTTGGGTTGAAGCCACCACACCACGAGGGTGCGTTTTGTTTGAGTTTTGCATCAGTTAGGGTGCGTTTTGGGTTTAATAAAAACTCATCAGGGTGCGGTTGGTTTGTATCAGCCCACAAGGGTGCGTTTTGGGTTTGATAAAGCACCACGGGTGCGTTTGGTTTCGTCCTCGGCTGAGGGTACGTCGGGTTTTATGGTAGCACCACATGGGTGCGTTTGGTTTTGATAGAAACATCGAAAAGGGTGCGTTTGGCTGTTCTTAACATGCTAGGGGTGCGTTTGGCTGTGCATAATAACCATAGGGTGCGTTTGGGTCATCAAAAACACCCAAAGGGTGCGTTTGGTTGTACAGAAACTCACATGAAGTGCGTTTGGTTGGCAGTTTCACAACAAGGGCGTGTTTGGGTGAGCAAGAAATGTATAAGGGCGTGTTTGGTTGAGCAAGAAATGTATAAGGGCGTGTTTGAGTGAGCAAAAAATGTATAAGGGTGCGTTTGGTTTAGCAAAACTGCCAAAAGGGGTGCTTGGTTGGCTGTGTAACCGCACAAGGGTGTGTTTAGTGTAGCAGAAAAACCATACAAAGGTGTTTGGATGAGCAGGAAAGACCATAAAGGGGCGTTTGGGTGAGCAGAAACGCACTAAGGGTGCGTTTGGTTTAGCAGAAAAACCAATAAGGGTTCGTTTGGTTTATAAAAAAATCGACTAATAAATATAATGAAAGTTTTTATAAATATGAAATCGGATTAAATGGTGGTTTTGTGGTTAAACATACATGATATTCATTATCTTTGTTTTGTGTTTCATAGCCTTGCGGGTGCGTTTGGAGTTGCGTATAAACAACCCATATAGGGTGTGTTTGGTTGTGCCTATTTTTAGTAATTAATTAGTCTAGTTAGATATATATTGAAACGTGAATGTTTTGCAACATGGATTGATTCAATTGAGGGAAAATAATTAACTTTCGTTAATATGGAAAACGTTACATAAACGAATAGGTCATGCCGAGATTTTTATAAATTGCTACGCTTAGTAAATTGTTACAAATCTACTTTATTTATTATCTTGAAAATGTCTTAAGAATTATTAAATCGTGAAGACCCGATAATCAAACATAAACTATAATTTTAGAGATTTCATCAATCTAGTCCGCAACTTTACAACGTACCCTTATTTTAATCAAGGAACCTTCTACTAAATCATTTGGGGATACCCGGGCGCGTGTCAAATTATTTAGTTTCATTTATTTTTATCATCTTTCTTATATAATACTTGGAAAGTATTATATAATTAGACTATTTATTTTAATTGTCACCTTTTAGATGTAACACATGTTGTGTATTACATACGCTTCGAGTTATTCTTTTGGTTGTGTATCTTGTTATATAATTCACATAATGAATTATATACTCGGTCAATTTTCATTATGTAATATATACGGAATATATTACATACTTTGTGTTTAATTACTTTTTGATTTATTTATTTAACCAACCACCAAACTATTACAACTTTAAATCTAAATCTTTTATCAACGTGTCACGTTGACGTACTCATTCATCGAAAAACCAATACATCATCCTAAGCCAGTGGGTCATAAGCCGTAAGAAAACCGCAACCTCTTGGTCTAGCCGTTCCAGTTTCCGTTTGTCTGGTACTCAATTGTGTACATTCCCAAGATAGCCAAAATCATTCTTCATCATCGATGTGAGTTTATAGCCCCTATTTCACTTGTTTTACATTTACTTTATAAATCTCGGGGGAGAATACATGCTCGATACAACTTATTTACATGTTCGTTTACAATATCTTTTACATACTATTCTACACACTTGGTTTTGCAATTCATTACAAACACATACATGGTTTGATTTACAAACTTGTTTCATACTTTGCACATACTCATATTGCATACGTGCATACGAAATTGTTTTACGATACTCATTTCGAACTCAACTACTTGATTTATATCACACTCTTTTCTCCTTATGGATTTAAGTACTCAAAGGCTATTTAACTGAATACAACAGTAAATTTTTATTGGACACCAGTGTTTTCGGTTTATCATCTCCAGTTTACATGTGCCTAGTAACATAACCCACCATTTCCCATTATCATAAACCTGTCAATTTCATGACCGGAAGGACCGGTTTAGGAACGTGAGTGTATAAATAGATCTATTTGGGATTGACATCCCTGTTCGGGTTTCGACTGTACTGAAACACGAATGCATACATGTCGAAACAATTTGGATGTTACGGGTTTGAACATCTACACGGGCACAATTTTGTGCATTAAATTGCATACATATATGTCGAGCTTCAGTGTCATGAGCTTAGGCAACCACAGTATAACTAATTATGTGGTACTGTATTTGTTTTTAAAGTAGAACCCATACATATTGAAAATCAACGAATGTCACTGTCCATAGCACACTTATTAAACATTAACTAATTGTCTGAACACTTTTCATAATATTGCGGCGAAGCAAAAAACAACTAAACTCTTTGTTCTACATTTACTCTTACACTTTTGGCTATTATTAATACGATTGAAATGGTCATACATACGTTATGAAATATTTGGATTCCAACATTTCATTTATACTAACAAAACTCTATGAACTCACCAACCTTTAAATGTTGACACATTTAAGCAGTTTTTCTCATGTGAATTAGATGCTTGCTTGACTTTGATGGTGCAATGGGAGTCGAAAATTGACAAGATTTCGTTATGGATTTCTACTACATACAAATGATCAAATCTCGTTGGGATTATTTTCAAGCTTTTTCATTGTGATGCAATTATGGGACAAATGTTATATCAATTTCAAAGAAATCAACGAGATTACTTTTCAAACGACACATTTAGAGGTCGTTCTCTTGTATCTTGTGCTATTGTATTATGAAGTAACGCCCCCCTGACACATTTCCGCTGCGACACATTTTTGGGGGTATTACAGTAGGGATCTTCTAACTTTCACCAATAGTAATAAACCAACAAGGCAGATGAGACATTCATACATGGCCGTAACGATGAAATAGACATGCATGCTCTATCACATCCTCATTCGCGTAAAACCCATGGTTAATGATTAGGAAAGGGAAATAAATTGTTGGTTAAATGAAAATTACGAAACAAATAGATAAAGACTAAGATACAAGTTTGCTAGACATTTTTCCCGAACCCGGATACCGATTATGTAGAAACAACTAATTACTCAACACGTACTTGATCCATTGATCCAAAAACAACAACCAAAGTTGGTGTTCCCGTAACGCTCAACTTCCTAATCATCCCATACTTTACATACTTTACAAGGAAAGTGGCGATATCTTCCATTTTATACAATACTCTACATCGTTGACTTATATGATGTATCAACAAATAATCGATCCTTCGTATAATTCCTTCGGTAATTACGAAACGATTGTCTTCAAATTTTCCTTCTCTTTTTTGTTACGATTTTTCTAATTTTTTTGATTTTTTTTTCGATTACTATACTACGAAACTCGGTGTAATTTCACCATATTCACGATCATAATAACTCCGGATAATTCCTTCGATAATTCTTCATTCTTCGGATGTACCAATAATTGAGTTGGTAAGTTAAAAAACTAGTTTTGACTACTTTATACATGTACCATTTGCAATGTGCAACACTTCTGTCCCAACCGTCACCAAAGATAGAAAATTAACACAGACTTCGGAAATACATACTTTACACTTTAAAGCAACTAGCACTTGATAAAAGGACTTAATCTAACAGGTAGCAAAGGTGTAAAGGTGTAACAAAACAAACATTAATATTGTGTTATTCCTAAGGATTGGCCTCTATTGGTCTTTCTAGGGGTATCTACTCTTAAGATGAGAGTAAACAAATGGATGTATAAACGGGTAATTAACTAGGCAGTGTATTTTAGTTAAAAAACTACATATAAAAAGGCTTTAGTGTAATCCTAGAAAATTACCAGTTATTTTAAACAAATTTACTCCATCTAAATCCATAGTACTCATTAATGAGGTCCTCGATAGATATACCAAGCCAAGTTCTAAAGTCTACAACATCATCGCACACTTCATATTTAGGTGAATTTGGGTAAACATTTGGAAACGATAAGGTTAAATCCTTACAATATCTAATAAGGGTTATTGTGTGCGGGTTATGTAACAAGTAATTTCACAAAAATATGGTTATGAAATATTTTTTAGAAATTTGAGCATAATTTAAGCATTTAGTGCGAAAAATAGGACAAGTATACCATTCTAAATTCCATCCCCCCACATGAAATTATACCAACATCCTCGTTGTATAAAAAAAACATTAAAAATGGGAATTTAAAAGAATTAGAAAGAGAAACTCCCCTGATATTTTGCTTGGTAAATTCTCCAAGTTGAGTTTATGAGCAAGAATGTTGTTGTTGTAAATGCGTCTGTATTCCAGCATACTACAATCACAAATAAGATTCCCAGATGATTGATCACTTCACTAACTTTGTCACTTTCTTTGTACAGGTCCCTGTGCAAAATATAAGAAAAACGAGGCATTCCTATCTAGGTACATGCTGTTAATTTAAAACAAAACTAAATACAACTACGTGTCAGTTTAGCTAAATACGCCGTATCATGTGCAAGAATACGCCCGTATTGCCCAGAACTGAATAATTGTTTAAAATGCATAAAACTAAAGAGGACTGATAACGTCCAGACATTCAATACTCCTTAGTGGGTGATAGACCGATATGGCCGTATTGATGTATGGGAAGACATACTCGATAAAAATAAATAGCAATCCGGGTTGTCTCCCGAGAAGTACTTTTCTTTCAGCTAGTCATTAAGTTAGACTTTTTCTTCCTTCTTCTTTTCAATCTCAATCTCCGCACAGCTAATGTACTCGTGTGTGAGCCATTCCTCCATTAACGGCACTCGTATAAAATCGGGTCCTAGAGTCAAAACTCCTTTTTAGAACCCCTTAAGCTTTTGATATGAGTGTGAGATTCCATTCATCTTTTCCTCTCACTACCTTACATTAATGTGGGATCCTTGTTTGCATAGTATCATTTATGCTGGTGTTTAAACCTCGGTTAGTATCGCAACACCATTTGGTAAAGTTACACTTTCAATACCATATAAATGTAATCATTCCATCGAACCGACTTGCTTAAATTCCATCTTCTCTTAAAAACGGATTTGCCAAAAATAACCATAGCCCATTCTTCATCACGTATAACCATCATATCTTCTAAAACTGCAAATCCGTTCACAACAGAAAAGTTATCCAACAAAAATAGGCACTCCTCATTAAAGCTCCTACAACATTATTCGCCCTTTGAACACCAATTTATTCTTTCATTATAAGTTTATGAAAATTTTTGGACATCACAACATTTGACGTACAAAAATTGGAAGAAGTTGACTGTGTAATAATTCCAAATCCCCTATCATGCATGATAACCTTAAGTTGTAGGCACAATCAATACGGAACTTCTTATCATAGTCGCAATAACTAGGGTAATCATCAATTCCAGTATCAAGTTCATCATCCCTAGTTTCTAAATTTCTCTCAATTTACCTCACCATCCTCAATGTGTGGGTATCAATAATCCACACTTGTATTTCTCCTAAGTCCTAATGGTTCAATTAGAGAGTAATTCATTCGCTGCAATCTCCATTCAAAGGGTCTAATTGATCTATTTAACACCAAAGTCTCTCACATTATCCTAGCTTATAAATCAAGTTTTCCATTCTTTCTCTCAAACTTAACATGTAAACCCTCTTAATTAAACTACTAGCAGTTTTAACACTTTTAAAAATTATTTTCTCTTCCCCAACCCTTAAATTAATCTTCCTTTTGAAAACATCAATCTTGGCGTTGGCGGTAGACAAAAACGGTCTTCCGAGGATCAAGGGTACTTTGTTATCCTCGAGCATATCAAGAATTCTAAAAATCTAACGTGGAAAACAAATTACAATACTACTAGTAAAGTTTTCCAGCCAAATTCTTTTGGGATATTTCACATCGGCAAACATTTAATATCCACTGTTAACCTAGTGTAGCTAATTCCACCTAAACCTAAGTTAAGGTCGGTCTAGAGAGTGCATAGACACTTACGCTAGCTCTTAAGCAGCAAGGGCATTATAAAGCAAATATTATTAATATACAAGGTAAAGTAATACTCCCCTAGGTCTTTCTCCTTTCGAGTTATGGAATTATCGATATTTGAAGCTCTATATGAGTAATCTTCCAAAAATTGCATATATATGATCCCAAACTTTCTTCACAGTGAGCAAATCATGTCAAATTACTTTGGAAACGGGATTGTCGTTTGTTTCATCTCGTACATCAGTGTACTGTTCTGTCCAGTGGATACGGCATATTGGTGTGATCTAATACGGCGTATCGAGCTTGTATCAGCTTCAACAATGGTTGAGATCGACTTGACATGGTCTCTCGGGTTAGTTTCAGTGGAGCTCGGTAAACTTCTAAATCCTTTTTCCTGTAGGACCTTGCTCATTTGCCCGATTTGGATCTCCAAAGTTTTAATTGATGCTCCTTGGTTCCTTATGACAGCATCTGTTGAAGCTCAGATCTCTTTGATCAAATTGGATTTCTCCTCATGTCTTTTTGCCGATTCACTCATAAACTTGCTCAGGGTATCTTTCATAGATGCCTTCGTTCTTGGTATGAAGGGATCGCGTTGTTCCTTTGGTAGAATCCCAGAGTTGTTGCTTTATATCCCCCTCCTTGAAAATGTAAACCAAATTGAGTGTAGTAAGCTTCTTCAAGGGTTTTCCCTTCTTCCTTGAGCGACAATCTTTGGTGATAGTGGGGACCTTACATTGTACACATACCTACTTGTAGCAACATAAACTTTTTCATTCACTTTCTGATTTCTCTACCAGATTGTTGAGATTATGCTTGTATGGCTGCTAATTAATCGTTAGAAGTTTTAGTACTTCTGGTCCTAATGTTCCATTGTGCCCTTTTTAAGAGTATTCGCCATTTCTTAGAAACGGCTACCTTAGCCATCAGCAGTAAGTCGAAAAAGCCTATGGCTCCTCTTATAATCAAGATTTGCCTATTGGTATAGTGCGGAATTAATTGAATAACATATAATAAAATATAAAACGCAGTGAAACAAGCACCTAATCACGGAACCATAGAGTCATTTGATCAATCAAAGCAAAACAAGAAAATAATGACCATTTGTAGCGTGATCGTAGAATCAACAGGTGACCTTCACCCTAGCACAAACACCAATTAAACCAAAGTGATCAAATGGAGATCACCTCTATGATGTATCCACACTACACTTCCTTGTATACCAATTGATGCTAGTCTAAACCCCGTAACTTTAGATTTCACTTCGATTAATCAAGATAAAAAGTAATGGGAAAATAAGAACACAAAAACCTTATCAAAAGAGTGTGTACCGTATGTATATATAGGGAGAGGAGGAAAGATATTTTAGGAAAGTTATTAATTACATTAATTAGAAAATCAACTTTAGGCAGAAATCATAATAAAGTTGATTGTCAACAATCTTATCCCTTCCCATACATGCATGAATGGCCGGCCCCTATAGGGCATGTATGGTCCTCACTCTTATGTTTTTCTCAAGTCTATTTAACTTAAGTACAATACTTAGTATTATAATCCCAATAGTTATTCTCGTTTTACGTGGATTTATTTATATACTGTAAATACAATAAACACGATATATAAATGGTACCTTAGTGTATATGTGTGTGACCCCATAGGCTCATATGTGTCTAGCCATATAATTAGTTATTATGACACGAGCATACTCCAACAGTTGGAACATCCAATCCATTATAGAACAAGACTACCTCATACATCTCTGTTAAATATTGTTGAGGACACTTCATCAAGAGTTCTTTAAATCGCTCCCAAGCTTGATAGAGGTTTTCATTTGGTTCTTGATGAAAGTTGTTGATCTCCTCCATTTTCTTTGCAGTACGAGCAGGTGGGCAATATTTGCTTAGAAACTTTGTCTTTAGATCTTCCCAAGTTGTAATCAAACCAAATGGTTTGTTTCTTAGCCAACGACTTGCGGCTCCAGTTAAGGACATAGGGAAGGCTCTAAGCATCACTTTAAAATGTCTATTTTTTATATTAGGTATGTGGATATAAATTCTATGATCCTCAAGAACTTTTCTCAATATGTCGAGTCGCATCTTCATGATCCGAACCCGCTAAAAGTGTTGGTACGTAGTTCCCTTAAAAATTGGCGCTTTATTTCAAATTATCCTTGTCACAGATCTTAGCCTACATTTCCTGATCCATATGCTGCTCGAGTTTTTGCCCATTTATTGTTCCACATATTTTTTCCGGCAGTTGTTTTCGCAACTTCCTCTTCCTTCCTCTGAAATATTCTTCTTGATCAGAAAATATATTGAAATCAGGCGATCTCGATTCGACAAGACTTAGTGTCTTGTAGTGCTTATCCTAATGAACAAAATTCTCATTCTGGATCCTTGAAAGATTGTAATAATTTCCTTAGAGTCGAACTTCTTGTCATTGCACTACTATCTAAAGAATAAACTACCTGAAACAAGGGGAAACAATCAGTAAGTATGGGCTCAGGAGAAAGAAAAACACTGATATATGGAAATTGAATGCGAAAAACCAGATCTAATACTATATCAGATAGTCAATACGTCGTATTCAATGGATCTGAATACGCCGTATCAATCTTTTTGAATGAATACGCTGTATTGGATAGAAAGTTAGATGCGTCGTATCTAATGGAAGTGGATACGCCGTATCTGTTTATCGACCAGAACAGTGTATTAGAGAAAACAATTAAATACGCAAACAATTAAACACACAAATATATAGAATTATACACTAATCTAAATTACACTAATCCTAAGGGTTAGATCTAATCTAATGTTAAAAACTAAAATATCAAATAAAAATTAAGATTAATTTTCACTCCCCGGCAACGGCGCTAAAAACATGATGTGTCGTCGTATGGTTGTAAATTATGATTCAAGTTTTAAATTTATATTTTGCCAACTTAACCAAAAACAACACTTTAACGGGCAGTATACCTGGTCGGTGGGAGTTTCGTAGTAAGTAAGGTGTCTATCACTAAGAGCGAGAAACACTTTCAATTTATTAATACTTTGGTTTTTCTAATCTAAGTTAGTCTAATCTATGTTAAACATATGCTAAACCTATGTTAATCCTAAATCTAATGGATAAGGGAGGTTTTCAGCCTGAGAGACTGGCACGGGTTTTATGGTGACTAAAACCAATTCAAGACACTAAAATACACAGAAACAAATTAACAGAAGATAAAAGAGCAATCTAGCCAAATATAAGAAAACTGTATTAACAATTATTAATCCAATCAGAACATTGATTTGTGTATTTAGTGCAATGACTACTTATCTCGAGGTGGGATATCATTCTTAAGATTAAGGCGGTACTTCTTCCTTAAACCTAGACACGTAGAATTATGTCATAATTAAACGCACCCGCATAAAGCATCCTTATTTGCTGATTATAATCTATCTTAGG
Organism: Tanacetum coccineum; assembly: GCA_026074375.1. Taxonomy (NCBI): domain Eukaryota; kingdom Viridiplantae; phylum Streptophyta; class Magnoliopsida; order Asterales; family Asteraceae; genus Tanacetum; species Tanacetum coccineum. The sequence continues at coordinate 9,923 of BQNB010168387.1, forward strand.
GATTAAAGCAATGGTGATCTTGTTAAACCCTAGCTCATGGAGACTTTACCCACTTACTGCTTAATGGCAATTCATAGACTAGTAGTCCACTAACCAAGTCTTTACCAATTAATCGAGAAGATACTCGTTGATCCCAAGGTCACCTGTTGGTCCAACTAAGATCACAATCTAAGGGCAAAGATAGGTTGTTATTTGTGATCCTATTGGTCTAGATGTATAAATCACTATATGGAGAGCTATCCTGGCATCTAGATTACTTGGTCTGTATCACTAGATCCAGTTAAATGATAGGTCGCATACAAAATCACGTAAACAAGTATAAATTGATAAACATAATCAAGCAATCAACGATAAATTAAGAAATCGAGAATAAACAAACCAAACATTAAGATCTTCATAATAATAGCTAATACCCGAAGGTATTAGCCTTCAAACGTCATAATTAACACAAAAGTAATAATTTAGCAAAGGTAAACTAACTGTGTTAACGAATGATACCAAAAACTAAATGATTACAAGAATATAGGAAAATACACGTTGTCTCCTATAGAATTAATCGCGTTGCAAGACCTCTTCTGCTCTTTTTCTCCTTTGAAAATTGACTTTTATGGTTTGGGTATCAAGAATATGATTTAGCACACTTAAAACTTGTTTTTTAAGTTTTCTATTTATAGGGTCTGGAATATGGTCGATACGGCGTATCCAAAGTCATGGATACGGCGTATCAAGGGTTTCTTAGAGTAGGGACCACGTTTGATATCTTCCAGAATATTTTATTTCAATATGGCTTGAATACAGCGTATTGGTCATAATCCCCCCCCCCCCCTTTGGATACAGGCGTAATATGATCTGTTTCCTTCGAGTCATTGGTGAGTGCAGGCATAGATACTCGTATCTTCCTTATGATACGGCGTTATGGGTTGTCAAAACTGTAATCTTCAAATATCTTCGTTTTAGCTCCAGAATGCGTGCCTTTTAGTTAACATTCACCAAGTACTCTATAATTACTACAATTCTCAAATACAAACGATTAAGTAACAGTTCTTTGCAATAATTATACAAAATAGGTTAATTACATAGGATAAATGATGCTATAAAATAGATGTTATTTGATGTCATCAAATTCTACACGGGAAATAATCAAACCCACGTTGGATAGCCGCAACGGATTTATTCCATCAATAGTAAAAATTACGACATACTTTTAATATTGTTAAATTAGTTGACGTAAAAATGTTGTACTTGTGTTGTTCTGTCGCGGGATCCCTTTCGGGAACCACTAAACCCATGCATTATAAAACGTTGTAAGAAATAACAATTTTACATATATATTGTATCTCGATTGAGCAAATTATACATGTCAAATATACATACAATAAGCAAACAAACGAATGCTTTTTGTCCATATTAATTTTGAAAATCATTTTTGCACACACTACACACACACACAGAATATATATATATCAAATATAGAATATAAATATATAGTATATATATATATATAAATATATTATATATATATAATATATATATAATACTATTATATATATATTTGATAGGATCGATATTCCTTTATGAAACACTGATATACTGTCAACTATGCGGGAATCTAGTTGGCAAGTACTTAAGAAGAAACACACAATAGGTTTCTCAAACGATTTCAGTTAAAACCTTTTGAAATCAACTAAATTGCAGATCCCTAATAATTACAAATAGTTCATACGACGTGTTTTTCTATATCTCATAATATCTTCCTTAGAGATCCTTTTATAATCATAAGGAAACCTCTAGTAGATGTACAGCTTGTAATGACATAAACACTAATCAATACTAATTCATTAAACTAACTCGTTACAAGATAATTACTACATAACCATTAAATGATAATCCTTTAAGATTCCTTTATCCCACGGACAGTACTGATCGATCTTTGCTGGCAGTAACCTTACTTTCTACTAGGGCCAGTACTTTGACCTTTTCTTAGTCAGTACGTTGACCTTTACTTAGCAGTACGTTTGACCGATTGACTTGTTTTTCCAACAATCTCTCCCCTACTTGAATTCTACTTGCTTGACTTCAAGTTTCTTGATAGTTGGATCTTCTTTTAGGTTCAAGCATCAGACCTGTTTTGACTTGAAAGCATTACTAGCCTTTAATCTTTTAACATTTTTCCTTTGAGCAGTATCAGTACACAATCTGTTTGAGTATCTTGAAATGAAACCTCTTATCTTGAACATAAACATTTCTTCAATCAAACAGATTGTTCTTCTCAGCAACATGTCTTTTCAGCAACATGAATGGATTTGATGAGCCTTTACCAAGTAGCCATTCACTCTTGGGCTAGTCAGTTCTTTGGTACCTAGAAAAGGTAATAATCCATGATGAACTGAAAATCACTTCAACACTCAGAACATGAATCATAGTGTGTTGAGTACTATATGACTTTTGGTAAGTCATTACAACCATAAACGGATTTGATTAGTCTTTACCTGTAGCCGTTTGCTCAGGACTAGTCAACTCTCAGTAATAAAACATTGGTGAGTTGAGGACCATATAGTTTTGAGCAAACTATTAAAGCTATCAACGGATTTGAGTTCTCTTTACCAAAAAGCCGTTTGCTTTGGAGTAGCCAATAATTCAGTGTAATACCATGGTGTATTGATCACCATACAATTTTTGGTAAATTGTCAACCATCAACAGATTTGAGATGTCTTTACCAAAACTGTTTGATTTGGACTAGTCAATTCTTATGTTTGTAAGACATGGTGAATTGAATACCATTTGCTGTGTGGTGGTTAACCAACACTCAATCCCTTAAAACAGTTTGACATTCAAATATCTGTGCCTTAAATCTTTTTGCACACTCAAATCTTCACAATATTTCAAAAACAACTTTTTAACTAGCAGTACCTTCATCAAGGTACTGTTTGTTTTACACTAGCAGTACTTTAAACAAAGTACTGCTTTGTTCACAGTTAAGTCTGTTTATCAAAGTAAGATATATATAAAGAAAATTTTGATAAAACATACCAGTTGTTTAAGGATTGTCACCATTTGCAGTTGTCCACAAAATGAACAGATGTATCAAAGTAATGGCTGTCTCACTTTCGTCTTCAACTTCCATTCCATGTTCCAGCATCCTTATCATCAACTCTCTTGATAGAGGATATCTTCTCTCAGCCAGCATGTGAATCATAGTGCCATCTTCTATCTCTAGTGTATGCACTCCCGAAGATTCATGAAACCTCCATCTTATAATCTCCCATTCTTCTTGATCCTTCCAGAAGTCATCATCACTTGATTCAGCCGTCTCCCAAATAATGTTTAGATCACCCAGAAGCATCAAACCTAAGCCGGTTGGAGGAATGTGTTCATAATAGTCATCAACAACTCTATATAGGTGATATAAATCTTGTCTATCTAAGACATGCAGTATCTCCCATAAAGTATCAAAAGCCCTAAAATGATTATTCTCTCTGTGAATTATAAGATACTCTCCATCAGGTGAATCAATAACTTGGAGCTCTGTAATCATGGAGATTCCTTCTAGTGACTCTTTATCTTGTGCATTCTTTTCAAAGTCTACAACCCTAAGATAATTTCTGAGCTCATCAATTGTTTCTGTTCTTAACTTAGGCTTCTTTGATGGCTGTTCTTCAGATATTGTAGCTTTCCTTTTCCTTAAGAGTCTTTTTGCTTCTCTTTCCTTCAACATCTCCCTTTCTTTCTCTGAATCCATTGGAATAAAGTCTTTGAAGGAGTCTTTAATAGATGCTTGAACCTTGTCATACAATTCCTTCATCTGTGGATACTTAAGTTTTTGCAAATTTTTGTATCCTTGACCTTTTAAGAAACTCATCATTTGATTTCTTTCTTGAGCAAGAGAAGTAGGTGATTCGTCTGATAGTACACACTTATATAGCAACCCTAATACAGATCCTAACCGAATGCCCTTGACCAAGGCAAAAGGT
>BQNB010168388.1:0-13894 GCA_026074375.1 Tanacetum coccineum
GGTATACCCCGATATAATTTTTTATCTTTTATGCTATATATTTCTTATCAAGTGTCCTTGTTATATTATACCACTAAGTGGCCTACTTTGTATGTGTACTTCTGTTGTTATCTTGTATGTGTAATTTTATTTACATATGAGCCTATTAGAACTCTTAATTAACACCTACTAATGACTTACTCAGACACTACCAGCAACAACAAGGACATCAATGAAGGTATGAACCCAACATTTCTATCTGATTTGTTATTGTTTCCGTCATAAAATAATGTGATTCAAATATTGTCACCATCAAGCCCTCCAATTACTTAATAATTATTCAAAAGGTGACACCCAAGCTGTCAGACTCTGTTTAACATGTGCCTTTAGGGCACAAGTTGGAAAAATATTTTTTCTTATGCTAATATGACAATAACTTTTTATAACTTTGATGTTATAAATTAAAGAGTTATGACATCGAAGCTTTAAGAGATCTCGCTACCCTCGTGCCATGGCTTCAAGCCCATGGCTAAAAAGTGATACCACGTCACCCAAATCTCCCATGACACCACACTATCACAAGGCACCAAGAACAAAGTTTGTTATATAAAAAATTTGAAAATCTTTTTAATGACATATTTTTTTACGAATAAATCGATAGATATAAGTTTCATATTTGATAAATAAAGTTTTTTCAATAAAAAATTTGTAAATAGGTAAAAGTTAAAGGTCGTTTTAGTAACTTCTCACATAGTTTGAGGGTGTGTTTTGTAAGTTTTTTTTAACATTAAAAAAGCATGATTCCCTATGCGATGCTGATTAATGTTATATAGTTATTAAAATTTCTAATCCATGTGTTCTCATGCATACATGATAAAAGTGACCATACATAAAACATGCAATAAAATAAAGAACACGCAAGTATAATCTATACAGGATACTACATTAATTTTATCATCTCAAACATATATTTCACTATAACAATCACTTTATGTCACATGCCATATTTATATGCTTTAATGCTCTATGGTTTTTATGTTCACACCAGTATGCTTTTTTTACCTGCATTCGTTTCCTCTTCGATCTAGAACATGTTCCGGTATTTGTGGCGTACAATGGAAAATGGGAATGGGAAGGTAAAGAGTTGTTGTTTATGGAGTCCAAGGGATCAATAATGGTTGTGTCTAAGTACGTGACGCTATCACAGATAACTGACATCCTATGCACAAAATTCGACGTTGATCGAGATTCTCGTGGTTTAAAGTTGGAGGTTTATTACAGAATTGGATTTCCTATTATTGAAATTGAATGTGATGAAGATCTTTCGTTGTTCATCTCAGAATCTTCGAAAACAAAACTTCTTTTATGTGTCACCGTTGTGTTAAAGGCTGACGTTGCTGAAGGAGTTGGACAAGATGAGATCAATCCTGATATTAAAGAAGAATCTCCACATGGCCTCAAAGAGAATGAGATCAATCCTGATATTAAAGAAGAATCTCCACATGGCCTCAAAGAGAATGAGATCAATCCTGATATTAAAGAAGAATCATCTCCACATGGCCGCAAAGGTAGGTTCTCTGAGGGATTTCTTGATCAAATTAAACGTAGACCTCATGATATGCATGTTGCTAAACAATATTGTTTTAATTCCAATATGATCAAAGTTCAAAAATGATCAACGTTTCACTTATACTACCTATGATCAAAGTTGTTTTCTCATGCTTTTGTAGGCTTCTCAAGAAAAAATTACTTTTTATTTGATCCTATGATATGTTCATAAATAGTATCGTTTACCAAAAAAATGATTCATCAACAAAATCGTTTACAAATTATATTACTAATTGACTTGATGACCAATTGTGATATGCAAAATTATTGTGGACCAACTAAACAAGCCAAAGTTATTTTTGTACGGATATAATTTTGTAAACTTTTGTGGATTGTAGCTATTGCTAATCGTTTAAATGTCATTTTTATGATGTAGATTATTGAAAAAAACTTTTAATTTAGAATACTTGATTATGGGTATTAACTAATGGGTTGTTTTAATAAATGCACTAAGAATATAGGTGGGCATCGGATGGTATAAAGCCAAAAAAACGATTTTTTGATAAGCAAAATATGTTGATAAATTCTAAAAAATTTCCCAATGCAAGTTAAAGATTAAAATAATATAAAATCCACGTGAAAAAAGTAAAAATTCTTTTTATTTTGTTATGATGGATTTTTTTCTTCTGATAACTAAAAAGATTTTGTTCATCAAAATATTTTTCTTTTAGAACTTGATTAATATTTATAAAAATGTTTCTTCAGATGACACAGCAAAAAACAGACTAATCAAAGCTATTCGGAAGATAGGACTAGGGTGAAGCCCTGAGAAATGTTAATCAAAGGAAGTTCATGGACTTCTAAATTAGTTGATCGATAGGAAATAGCAGCAACTCCACTTTGCTGTCGGTCTATTATAAAGATTATGAGGTTGTTAGGGGATTTCCTACTGAGGATATACTGTGAGGTTACTTGTAACACTGTAGAGAATAATGGAGCGTAAACGCAGCGCACATTGCTTGCACTTTTTGGCATACAGAAGCTTTTAGATAATGTTGGACTCTAACCCAAAATGTTTATTCATATCTGATAATTTCGGTCTTTTCGCGATTCCATACCTCTTACGGTTTCAGATTAAAACCTTTCTCTATTTGTTCAAGCAAATGAAAAGTTATAAAGTTGAATTTGACATATTCTTAAGAGGCCAGAATGGTCTTACGCTTTTGTGTCAAGCAATTGATAAAGGTCTAATTGGTATGTACGCTTTCTAACCCTTTTTTTCAAATTGAAAATACATTAGAAATAAATTGATAACACATTTCTAGCTAACACCTGAAAGTGCCCAACTTCAAACAAATTAACCTCGTTGAACATTTGAAACTGATATATAAGATATAGTATAGTAGATGACATTATTAATTTGTTTCCTAGTTATATTACATACTCTTAAGGAATTTTAGATATCATCTTACGGGGCTATTTGATTACAGATGTAGCATATGAGTTGATCAACGACTACCCGAGCATGGCAGCTCATATCCCACTAGAGGTGATCATCAAGAAGCCAGAATTATTTTATAGTGGAACACATTACAACTTGTGCCAAAGATTTCTTTACCACCGTAAGTCTTTCAATCATAGTTTACCGCTTGATCCCCCAATAATATCTCGACAATTAATTATCCATTCGTCATTCACCATTCAAATGAATTTTAATCTATTTAACTAATCGTGGATCGTGATCAATTATCTCAAATATATACTTAAATTTTGATCCAACTTGTTAGACGCATGACGCGAAAGCAAGTTTTGCCAACCCTAATAAAGGGTTGATAAACGAGCCACATCTCAAGGAATAAAACTCAAACAAGAGAATAACTCTTGAACACAAATTTATTAATAATCAAAAGTTAAATTACAATGATAATGGGCTCTATATTTAAAGGGAAGAAAACTTTTAAGAAAAGTAAACTAATTATAGTAAAAAAAATTAAACATAAAATAAGAACGTCCAATAGCGATTGGGATTTTGCAAACCTCATTCACTTTCACTCCGTCACCCTTTTTATCCAACCTAACTTATACAGTTTATGTTGTTGTTCATTATGACGTAAACTTCAGGCTTTCACTAACTAATCCGAGCTGATTTTTATAACTTCCTCCATCAATAATCAATGAGCAAATGTTGTCTTCAATCAAACACTTAGTTTCAAAATCTTGTTTTTCTGGGAAATATTTTCGGTTCTTCGTTGCTCCAGCAAGTTCACAACTTCACCTTATCTTGAGCCATTTTTCACTACATATGGTTACAAATCATCACCAAATCATCTCCGTGTCCCCTTCATGATTTTCCCAACATTGCATTCATCTTCTGGTAGGTCTTCTTTATAGACTATGCCGGTAAAACTACGCCTTACAATCACTTTAAGTGTCATAGGTTTCATTACGGGTAGGAGTTCGTTTTCTTTGCAAGAACGCGTTTTTACACCACTTCCACTAGTTAAAACCGGATAAGTCAAACCTTTTTTTTGGGTAAAGGGTTTCCCCGGTAAATAGTATTACACTAAAAAACGTTTAAGTACAAAAGGTATAGGTGAAGTCCTACAACCTAGCCCGTTACATGGGCAAATAAGAACACACCTTAGTGCAACAACCAAAAACGACAATTGAGATTGCTAACCAAAACTCAATTATGAACAAGCTCTCAAAACAAGCTACTAACATCCAATAAATAAGAATGACTTACTTTCTTATGACTATACAAAGAAAGAAGAATAGCAACTTCTTAATCCTAAGACATCGAGAGGCTAACATTCCCGTTCTCTTCAATGGTTAACACAACAAAATGAGTTACTATAAAAACATTAAAGTAAAAGGGTATAATAAGCATTTGTCCTTGCAATTATATTTCTAGCAGCCTCTGACATTAGCCCTTCGGGCTTACATCCAAATAAGTCGAAATCAAGATACAATGATAACAACCCATACAGCAGCAATACCAGTATAAAGTCCAAACCTGAGACATAACGAACAAAAACTATTAGCAAATAATCCAGAATTAAGAGCATATTAACTGGGGTTTCAGACATACCATCGCCAGCCTCTTGGAGGACCCATTTACTAGGCGAAAATGCAGCCCCTATTCTGATCACAACAATGCAGTACACGGTCTAGTAATCACTTACAAAAAATACAGACTTGTAGATTACACCAGTCCTCCAACCACATAGAACTCTAACCCATAATTATCCTCCACTGACTTGGACTTGGATACTATAACCTAAATTAGCAGCCCATCAATCGACAGACAGACAACCACATTGCCCTAAACTGGTTTTAGAGCACACATTAGCAGTAATCCCACGTCCATGTAAGCAGCAACCGTGCTGCGGTAACACCCATATCATGTAGACTTTCCTATAGTAATACATGCCTTTATTGGCATTAGCCATAGTAACCAAACCATACTCGTTTTTTTTGATTGATAACCTTAAAAAGGGTTTGAAAACATTGTATAACACGGTCACAAAAACAATCCTAAAAACCCTAGATGTAGGGTTTCCAGCCACAAACATCCCTCCAATCAAACAACGTCCTTTCAAAAACATTCGTTGACTGATGATTTCACCCATATTACACATCTTTTACCCACTAAACGTTCCCTAATTACTGATGAACCACATGCAAACAATCATCACTCGCAGCCCAGCCCAAGAGGTCAGCCACCATGATTGTCGAATCAACACAATGATTGATTAAAGATGTAGTACATATAAACATGTCGAATCACCAAATAAAAGAAAACCGGGGATATTAAATCATAACCTCCTAACCACAAATATTCTGGGTTCGAACCGGTCTTTAAACACCAAAACAATGTAAAACCTGGGAATCAATGACCAAACCTCACCAATCACACAGTAAAGGATGAAACACACTTGATCAACACCAACTAACCAAACCCTTGATCTAAATTAAAATTAAGAACCTTACCCTAACTAATAACGCGGACCACATAAACCTGTAAGGATTCATAAAAGGTCTTTGAATTAGAATAGGGCATGTTTATAGACATAACATATGATCTAATATTCCCAGGCCAAGAGAACAACGAATACCTATAATGATCGATTGACTGCTATACCCAACGATTTTGGCAAATCGTTCAGAAAATTAAAAGGTGTCGGTAAGACAGGATACGGCTGAGCAGCCACAAAAACATAAAGGACAAACGAATTCTAATTGCAGTATACCCTAAAAAAGATCATATCAACTGAATCGATCTAGAAACATAGCAAGAAGACTAGAATATATGAATGATCAGATATTGTTTTTTTGTGGCTGCTGGATGATTTTGGGTTTTCTCTCTCCCCTAATGTGAGACGGATATATCTTAACTTGTAGAGGTTTAGTTCAAATAGTTAATTGAGTTTGATTAGATTGGTTTACTTATTTAAGTAGAATTCAAATTTGAATTCTCCTTACAATGTCTTCTCCAAAAGTTCAAGGCTATTTGGACATTGACATTCTCTACCTTCATAGCTAATGTTTGAGCTTGATCAACGATCCAAATTGAAAACAAACTTAACTCATCTTAGATTGATCAATTCAACCCACTAATATACATAGATGAGTTTGTTCTAAAGATTCTTCAAGTTACACCTTAATTGTAACCTAAGAACTCACGTGTGTACTCGCAACCACAGTTTTTTTTCCTTTGAACACAAGTATTGATATATTAATATAAAAGTTGTTCAATTGTCGGGGGATTAAAACCTAAACTTTGATCATTCTCTTTTATACTTGGCATTGTTTGATTTGATACTTGCCTTGTCTCCTACGGTTGTCTTGCTCGTTTTTTGTCACCCAGCTCAGTTCCTCCACATAATTGTAAGATAAAATCTTGACTTGTCTTCTTTAAGAACATCCATGTCATCAAAGAAATTATTAACCTCTACAACAATCACAACACAACTTCAGGATCAAGATTCTCATGAAAATAGGAACTCTTAGCTTAACACGGTACCCTTTGTCAATCTTTATAGCCATGTTCGACCCTCATACTCCTTATTCATATCCCTTAGGACCATTTAACAGTCTTTAGGGTCTTCTCCAGTTAAAAAAACTTCATAGCCATCATCTTCTTCTCTGGTAAGACATGAATCATCTTGTATCTAACATTTTTTGGGAGATTGGTCACGCTTACTGATTATCAACGAATCCCTAATTGGTCTGGGAGGATTCTTACGATTACATGATTGTCACTCTCTCGATTGAGTGACTTACACCACCACCTCCGATCGCGGATAGGATCATCCTCAAAGAATGGTGGACTTTTACTCATGAATTCGGACTCAGATCTTATCGACAATCATGTCTTCGGTCGACCTACTCGCCAATAGTTCGGGACTTTTGTCTTTTTACCTACTTCACCACCAGGATACTTACAAAGGTCTGTTGGCCTAATGAACGCAGAGTACAAGGAAACGAATTTTGTAAACCCTAATCCAAAGGTGATAAACAAGGCAGCAATCAAGGGAAAATAAAAACCAAACACAGAAAATAATCTTAGAAACTGAAGTTTAATAATAATTTAAGTTGAACGACAATGATAATTAGACCTATATTATAGAAAAGTAAAAGTGCAGGAGAAAAGAAAACTAATTATAGTGAAAAAAACAAATTAAACATAAAAAGAAGATTATGGAATTCATGGTCTCTACGGCATAGGGGTATTGATCCCTTTATGACGTAGAGACCTTAAGTCTCAAATAAAATCTTATTCGAGAGCTCTACGGCGTAAAGAGGGAAAAATCTTTATGCTGTAAAGGCTATGGTTTCACGTTTTTTGACATGAAATGCGTCCCACACAAAATCAATTGTTGAATTGTTTTTGGTCGATGTCCTGTTTGTTCTATTTCTAGATAATAATGTAACGCTTATATTTGTATTGAAGATGTACCGATCGAGAATAACAGCTTGGTTAGTACTCATACGGTAGACGTGGAGAACCAAAAGACGCCCAAGAAGGATAAGTCTGTTACCAATGACTTGAGGACGGTACCGAACAAAGGTTTGATATATACGGAACTATGTAATTCCAAAATCATTAGATAACCTCTAATAAAACTCAACCACGCCCCATTTTTTTACAGTGATTTGTGTATAGTAAGAAAACATTTCTAACGACATCTGTGGAATTATATTATGTATGAACTTCACTTTTATAACATTTTATTTTATGACAAATCAATATCTGATTTTTTGTGTAGTCTATCTCAAGAGAATTTTGTTTCAAAATTATGGGAGGACAACACTTCTGCATGGATAGCACAAACATTCCAACGAACTAATCTGTCTTGGAACATAGATTTATGACACTGAAAGAATCATTTATAGGGGAGTAGTGGGCTACAACCGATAGCCAAAATGTGTTGGTAACTCCTTCGGTAATGGTCTTATTGACGGTTCACTCTATATGTAAAATTTTTTCTTGGTAAAATCCGATTCAGATCTAGTATTATTCTTACAAAATAATTAATTTACTTACATACTAAGTTTGACTTGCGGCTCGTGTATGCTAGATTCATTTTGATAGGTATTGTATACATTTAATGATTGAAGGGCATTTACTTCATACCATTCATATAATATCGTGTGCCTACATTGTCAAAAACAAATTAAACTGAAGTTGCTGTAACTTTCAACTTTCAATTTATTTATTATTATTATTTTAACTTTGAAGCTTTAAACACATGTTTATATTTGATTAATCACAAAATGTACCGTACATAAGCACCTCAAGGATGATAATGATATGCACAATACAACTTCAAGCTACTAGGAGTATATGCGAGGAGATGATAGAAACATGCATCAAGTGATATTGAATTCTTTACAGGCCTCCATTTTGTTTGGCTGTGGAAAATAACACCGTTGATAGAAATTGGATGTGCTTGAACCACATATTTTCCGCGATTTATATAATTCTGTAAAAGAGGGCAGTATATATAATACATTGACAGTCTGAACCGTAGCGAAAAGTTTTTCAGCTATTACTTCATCGTGGACGTTATTGCCAAACTCGGCATTTTGGGAATTCCAAGACGGTAATGGTATACTATATTTGCCACTTGGCTGGACTTTGGCACCTCTACACAAACTTACATCGCGCTTAAGGGGGCAGCTATTCAAATGCAAACAAGAGTTCTTGGTTGGGAGGTGATGCTTGTTTCTATAGATTAAAGCACAAGGAGTCTTAATGTATTTTACCAATCGCACAACATCAATGGAAAATATTTCTAATATTTAGTTTTATTTTATGTGGTTTGAACTACAGGGTAGTGAAAAAATTGGTGGGTAATTTCAATACACGAAGTCCTGACAAATTAAGATACACCAATGATGGTATTTAGTTAGAGAGCCTACAATGGAAGCTGCGAAAGGATTGGGGATAGAGTGGATGAAAAAGACAGCCGATTCATACACAATCACGGCGGCTCTCATCATCACAATAGTTTTTGCGGCTGCAATTACTGTACCTGGCGGAAACAATAGTGACACTGGGAAACCAATTTATGAAACGAAAGCAAGCTTAATCATATTTGCAATCTCGGATGCAATCTCGTTGTTATCATCCATCCATTCCTGGTTGTGGTTTTATCAATTCTAACAGCAAGTATGCAGATGAAGACTTTCTTTTACAACTGTTACCGTAGAGATTAATATGTGGTCTTGTGATGCTTCTTTGTGTCCGTGACATCCATTGATGATAGCCTTTATGTGCGGACACTGTATATTATGTTTGGTACAGGGGAAAGCCATGGTTTTATGTCCGATTGCTGCATTTGCATGGTCTGCCGAAATTGCTTCGTTCGTGACATTACAGTTTTCCATTGCTTCAGGAGCTTATATCTTCGACATATGGTCATGGAATGTTTGGTAAGGAAAAAGATTATAGGCAATAAAGTGCTAATGGTAACAAAAAGAAAAGGACCTGAGAAACATGATTACCGTTATTAATATTTGCAATGTTAAAACTTAATTTTGTAATTTGAAATTTGTGTAAGCGATTATGAGACACGGTTGTTCTTTACTATAACTATAGTTTGATCACTGTATGCTTGACTGCGAATTACATTCTGTAAATTTAAAAAGTTAAATAATTGTCGTTATACCCTGGTTGTGTAGCATATCTGACAAGGAAAATAACCTCCTGTACAAAATTCAAGTCATCTTGGTGTGTGTCGTTGGTTGTTCTTTTGGCTTTTAAGATATCCGCTAAGGATTTCCTTGAGTTTGGATACGCTTCTGTGTTCCTTTACATTTGAGAGGGATTGAGTATTTGTGTATTCGATATACTAATGAGCTGGAGGTGTAAAAGTTGGACGGGTGAGGATGTTGGTTGTGAGGTCAATGGATTTGGCGTTGAAACATTTATTTTTAGTAAGGGTCAAAAATGGGTATGATTGACTCTGCTACAAAATTTTGACTAGTTATCTTATCTGCACAAGAGGATTGATCATTACAGTATTGGCGACTTTTAACCCATGTTATAAGTTCCTGTTCAGATTATCTCTAGATAATACACAAGCCAGATCGACACATAAGTAGGGTGGACAAGAGATACTAACTTTTATTCATTCCCCTTATATTGTATGTCAGAATTAGCTTGTAACTAATCTCGCCCCTAGTTGCCATCTATATGATAAACTTCACTTGGTGTTTTTCAGATTCAACACGGTAACTAAACATCAAAAACTATACTGTATTTGTACTTTGCTAAGATCAGTCAACGTAATTGGGACAAAATATTACGGCAATTCGTAACATAAAGCATTAAGAATAAACAATTTCAGGCTTCGATCAAGCTCAGTACGAAAAATCTGAAGTGATCACGGCTATTAGTGGATAATAGGCCCAAGCCCGGTTTGTGGGTTTAGGGTATTAGGGTTTTACGGTGAATAATAAATCATAACCAACGGGGTTTTCATTATTTCTAACTTGGGTATCATTACGCCATCTAATTTTTCTCCTAAAAACCTCTTCTCTGTCTGTGTTCAAGTCTCTTCTTTTCTTTCTCTTTTCTTCACTTAAATAATTTCACTGCCGTAGTTTATTATTATTAGTTTGATCCGTTTTTAATTGGTTGATTCAGGAATAAGGGTATACTCGGTTACATTGTTTCAATTTCTACCGAAGTCGGTAGCCGCCACTCTTTAACCAATACCCTAGTTTTTTTTCTCTATACCGTACCAAATCTTTAACCTCAAAAACCTTCAATTATCAAATACATTGATTCCATATATATTATTTATAAAGTCTACTGTTTCACAAAAAGAAGAAGAAAGCACCGTCATTTAATGCTCATTAGTGCACAAAGAAAAGAAGGTCTTGGTATGAAATCAAGTGATGATGAATTTGTGATTAATTTAATGATTGGTGGGATGAAGAAACCAAAAATAGCTTGATCAGGGCTTTTGGTATTTTGGCTGATGTGAAATAATGTTTTTTTTTCCATTTGTAGTTTACTAATTAAAACAAATTATAGTTGTTCTATTGTTTGTTTGTTAGTCGATTGTTCGTACGGCTTTGTTACCAGTCGACTAAAGTTGACCGTTGGTACCAGTCCTTAAAGTTGACCGTGGTTGGTTTGTTACATGCACTTAGCCGAACAGTTGGCTGGTTCGGTTTTGTTTACGTAGATCGGACAAAAGTTATGCCTTTATTACGTTAATGTTTTGTTTTTTTTCTAGTTTACTACTCCGGTCCGAGCTTTTGCGATTTCGCCGCTCGGACTGCGGGGGGTATCAGTGGATTACTAGGGCCATGAACGTTTTTTGTGGTTTAGTGTATTAGGGTTTTACGTGATATAATAAATCTTAACCAACGGGGTTTCATTATTTCAAACCCGGGTATGTTATAGTCCAAACCAAAATATAGACTACACAATTAATACCTCAATAGCGAGGACTTATTATTCTTTACCATTATAATAAGTTACTACTCTTACCGGTTTATCTCAACCATTTCACTAAAGCTCTCATATTACATACAAAAACTACACCAAACAACAAAACCAAAGTCCACATTATACAAAAACCTATCACATCACAACGAGGGCTGCAACTCGACATGTTGTCTTATGTGACGGAGCGAACTTAAACCAACTCTTTCTGTTTGGAATTTATAATCAATATTAACACATTTAAAAAGTTCACACCAAGTGCAACGGAAGATATGGAACAAAGTCTATTCGTATAAATTATTAAACATAATGAATTACTTATTTACCTTACCACTTAAGATATGTCAATCGGAATACCACAATGGTTTTGGGTTTATGAATCGAAACAAATGAATTGAAACAATAAAGTTTCAAAGAGTTAATTCCTCTATGGTTTTCACACACATCCTTTCTGAGCAATAACAATTAGTATGCTAGTTACTTGGATCACGATCAAGCAAAAAAACCTTTTGGTTCAAAAATCGAAACCCTTCTCTTAGGGTGTTCGACCGTATTGATCGAGGGAAGAAGAATAAGAAGTTTAGCTTGCTAGGTTTTCCAAGGGATGCAAATAATGAACCAAGGGGTTCATTATATAGGCATAGAAAACTTGGAGTGCAAGATAAGCACTCCTTTTCCTTATCCAACACCTAGGTCGGCCGAATAAGGAGGTGGGGAGGTTTTATGGTTGTTTCCTTTTCTTTGTTTTACACTTATAGTCCTTCTTGTAAATTTAACAACGTTACTGAAAAACCAGTTAAAGTAACTATATTTGTTAACAGTCGTTTTAGATTATTTCGGTGAATAATAATTTAATATATTACACTAATATATTTAAATTATTTTTATTGTATTTACGTGTTAAACGTTTGTGACCTCAAGGCTCACATAACTTGTCTAGACATATATTATATATTTGTATATTATATATTTATATTTATATAGATTTATATCAATTATGATTTATTATATATGGATATGGACACATCCAATAGCTTGACTTGACAGTCTTAATAAATTCAATAACATTGGTAAGCGTTCTAGCAAACGCCAATGCTCTCATCAAATTACCGAGTATAGTTTTTTAAAGTAAACAATTAAATGATTTAAGCATTTACTATCTCTTTATTTCTGACACCGTGTTAAAAACGGATATGGATCTAAGTCATTCCATTAGTTAACGATTCTATTTCTCGTTTTTGGATTGATCTAGATTGCCAAATGTAAAAAGAATCATCTTTACTACACCTTGGGCACGATCATGCAAACATCTGATCAACCCAGTGAGGGGCCTAATAAGTATCTAACTTCCTAACACGTGGATGAACAAATTATATTTTGACTACAAGTGTTATTCATGTACTTCAAAACATTTATGAAAATAGCTTTTATAACTACCTTATTCAGCATAGTGGTTTTCTATAATCAAGAAATTCCATCCATACATGCAAGACCTGCTTGCATATCAAGTATGAGGATAAGCAATAACTCTACCATATGTGCAACTTATTTAATGACGTTGATCCCTAAAGTGATTCACACAGGTTAGGGTATCCAATATTTAACCACATTAAATAACATGTCAATTTGGTAGACACATCTTTATATAGTCAACGAAATAAGGCCAATCACTCACATTTGTCTTAATTTAATAACACTCTCATATTGTTAATTGATAATGGACATAGTTTAGAATAAATAAATTTATTCAAAGATTTAAACATGCAAATATAAAACACAATATTATAAATGAAATGGTCATACCATGTATATCAATTCATTGTTTAATATAACTGCTTACAGTTCCATTATCCAAATACCAAATAAGATCAATGCATGATGATCCTAGTTGAATACTAATGTCTTATTCACAATACTCGCAGTTGTTGATAATGCATAGGTTCCATGAACAAATCAACTAGATTTTGATCTTTTGGAACTTTGAGAATACTTATTTCAAAATTTCCCTAAAGTGAAAATTTTGAATAATATGATGATTAATTTTTACGTGTGCACTCAATTTATAAGTATCACTTATATGAGTCTAGTCACATTATTTTCCACAAAATGTATGCCATACGCAAAACACTTATTTAAGACATTCATCTCAACAGTTTTCCAAACTGTAAAACATTCTTATTCTTTTAATGTATTTATCAGACTATGCTTTCAAGCTAAGCATGCGTAGTCATCAATGTTATCATCCATGATAAAAACTTTTCAAGACTAGGATTGAGTATCATCTCAATTAAATCAAGCACTAGTGTATACAACCAACACTATGCTAAAATTTTGTAAACTCTGAACACTTCTTTGATAATGTTTGGATATCACTCAAATCCAAGGTTTGTTAACTATAAT
>BQNB010168390.1:0-13893 GCA_026074375.1 Tanacetum coccineum
CATAACGACCATGCCTTTTGACCATTTGCATAAGTTACTGCATACATTAAGTATTAGTATGTAAACTCAGACTTTGTCATAATGAGTTTTCATAGCCCCTACTCTACTGTTTTAAATTATCTTTTGGGGTGAGAACATTGCTTATTTTAAACGTGTGAATACAAGTACAATTACTCATTACTGATTGGTTTAAGTCCCGATTTAACCCAAGTTGCTATTTGCCCGATTTATCATGAACCGTCAATCTTTGTGAGCGCGAATGTTATGGATAGATCTATCGGGATTGACAATCCCTGTTTGTCTTGGACTGACACTAGTCAAGCAAACACAGTTTCATTCGAGTCAAATTACGGGTGTCCCGGGTTAGACACCTGCAAGGGCATTCATTTATTGTAGGTATATGTTAACGCTTCGGTGTCATGAGCTTAGACAATAGTAATGCAATTTATGTGACTTTGTATCTGTTATATTGTCACATGTGGATGAAATCTTGTGATTCACAAATTTTCTGCTTAAACAAACCTATGAACTCACCAACTTTATGTTGACACTTTAGCAATGTTTTCTCAGGTATTAAGAATGAAGATGCTATATGAAGTCTCATGCATTGCAGTCATTTCCCGTTATCTGAAGATCACTTGTATCATTTAAAAACAATGTTGTATTGTCTATTTATTCTTCCGCTGAAAGTTTTAAAACAATTTATTATTTCCTAAATACAAATGATCAAATTACATAAAACTCTCATATAGTAGAGTCATTTTGTAATTGCTTAGAGTATGAAATCAAGAATGACACACGGCCCTCGGTTGCTATTATAACTCTGATATTTTGGTGGGTGACAGATTGGTTATTCAGAGCTCTGAGTTAAGAGAAACTAGGTTGCATTAGGAAGTCATTAGACTATAACTACTTATCTACCCTAACAAAAGCCTTTATATTATCATCTATTGTCTGCATTGCGGTTTCTCAACATGGGGTACATAGAATCACATCAAAGTGTGGGGAAGGGTAAGGAGTACATATATAAAAAATGGGATAGCATATGAAATAGACATAAATTTAGATACATAACTTAATATGGTTTACATGTGTATTAAAACATATACATACACTTAATATGGGTTACATGTGTATTAAACAGGCTTAACTATGCGTATTTTGAAATATACATATATCCTTATTTCATATTTTCTTGTCTCATCGAATTGGTCAACTCAAGATAAATTGATACACAATGATACATACCGATAACACCACCCTGATACCTCCCAGACTCCCCAACACACTCCCCCAGGTGTATCACAAGAGACGTCCTACTCTCGGATTACTTGTCTTGCCGTCTGTATCACTATTTTCCCTGACTATCAGGCGTACTGCTCGTATATCTGTGTTACCTATTTAGCCAAATCTTGCTGAACGTGACAGAATTTCTGCTATTAACCTTGATAATTATTAACTTAATCCTCTTACTCCACCACCCTCGCCTTCATCCCCATTCTCGATGGCTGCTTACCAGCGGATGATTGCTGAAACGGACCCCACCCAGAGAGAAGAAGCTCTAACTGCTTACGGGACGGAAATTGGTCAGAATTCGGTGCATGTTCTTGAGACAGCCTTGACCGTATGCACGACACGCCTTAGAGGACAGTTGCATACCATTCTCGAGGACATGGACAGTTACCCAAATTCCTGTTTGAAGTAGATAGAATCCAACATGACACTGGGGACTTAAAGCCCCGAGTTGAGTGAAAGTTCAATGGAGACTCTAAACTGTTGTACGAATAGCTTAGTCAACTTAGATAGATGCGGAGGTATCGCGTGCTAGTAATGCTTTAGGAGGCTGTACTACAAAATAAGGAGGCCCTCGAGGAAGTGATCCAGCGAAATCTACCGTAAACTACAACCTAGTTTATTTCTGTCTTTTGTACAACCACTAAGCTATGGGTTTGACACGGCTAGTGAACTCTTGTATCCCCTTACTCTTTGAAATAAGTATCATGTTTACGAATAATAACAGTATTGATTTCAAAAGACATGCCATTTGTAGTAACGTGACTATCTTTACGCATATAACTTTTGTACATGTCGTAACTGTCATTTCCATTGTCCCTCTTATAGAAAATGGCACCCGGGCGACGCCCAACTGTCCGCACGAAACCTCCAGTCAACCTGTATTTACCAACCGAAACTACAATACATGGACATCAATAGGCATTGACATCTCAGATGCTCGAACCATCTCATTGCCATAAGAGCTTGAAGGCACTCGCAGCTTGGCCGCTGTGACTCATGGCGAGCAAGCACATCAATGAAGGCTACCAACCTAGGATACTCAACTCATCCCAGAATAAGTAATGCAACTACAAGAATTCCGGTGCATGTCATGCTGAAAACTTTTCGGGTACTGTAAGTGATTTGTATGCTAAACCCGATTGGTTTTTAGAAATTAGAATCTCAATTTAGGATAGGCAAACGTTTGCTGATGGTGACAGAGTAAAATTTTGCTTCTAGCACACTTGCTATATGGTCCTAACTTTATGGAACGGTGTATGTTCGTTTTCTTTACTCTCGATACGCTTAATGCCACACCTTCGGAGTGGAATTTCAAGGCTATGAACATCCCCATAAGACTGTCCTCGAAATTGAAGTCAATCAAATTGGAAAACGAATCTTATTGAATTTAAAAGTAAAAGGCACAAACCTTACCGCCTACAATCAACGTTTCCAAGAACTCATCCTCTTATGCCCTAAATGTACCCAACGGCGCGACCGTTGTGTTAACGTTTATTGAATGTCCTACCTTTGAGCATCAAGGTTAATGAAACCTCGTCCAAACCAGTAGATTTGCATGAAGCTATTGAAAATGGCTCAAGGGTTTGATGTACCAATAGTCCAAGAGTTAGGAAAAAACTCCCTGTGACGAAGCGGAAAGAAACGGAAACCACTACAACAACAACACCCAAACACCATTCGAACCACTAGTAAACTCAATCCGAACAAACCCCGTCCAGAGACAGCAAGGGTGTTACAGCTGTGCAAGGTTCCTATGCTGAAAATTACCTTAACTGCGGAAAGTGTGGGACCGACACCACACTGACAGCATGCCTCCAACTTGTCACAATTGGCGGAAGGCAAGACAAAAGACAAAGACTGCCGAGCCCCACCTCGTCCGCAAGCCAAAGAGGACCCAGAAGCCAAGGAGGACAGGGAAGTGATGTTACTTGTTTCGGATGTGTGCATAAGGGCCATTATAATAACAAGTGTCCCAAACAATGGAAGTCAAGAGGCGGTGGAACCCAAATTCTAGGCAACCGCAAAATCCTCCAGAACAATCATAAGGCGAAATCAAGGGAAACCCTTAAGGGAGGTAACCAATCATCAACCATATCACTCAAAGTAGGATGCAGATCACACGGCAGAGTATACGCCTACATGCTGAGGCACTGCTGTGAAAGATAACAATGTGTGATGGTACGTTCCAGATCTAATATGTTTATTGCTCGGAACTATTCTGATACTGGTGCGGATAGATAGCTTGTGTCATATGCTTTCAGTAAATAAAAAACATCCAACCTACAAACCTAGACACTAATTATAGCGTGGATTAGCCGACGGAAGTCGCTACCCACAAATTACTATTTTAAGAGGGTGTACTATAACTTGTAAAATCATCTGTTCAGAAATGACTTACTCCCTATAGAACAAGGAAGTTAGACGTCCTCGTCAGAATGATTGATGGAGCGATTATCACGCGGAGGTTCTGTGTTATGAGAAAGTACATTCGCGTTCCATATGGAAATGATATGCTAATTGTACAAGGCGAAAGAAGTAGATTAAAACCGAATCGAGATAAAATCCTCTCGAGATTAGAAGTCACTCGAGCACAGAACTCAGAAGAACATCGACCAAAAAAGGATGTCAAGTGTTCTTGATTCAAATGATGAAGGAGGAGGAAACTAAAATCCCAGAAAGGCGAATTGAAGATGTGCCTGTTAGTCAAGAATTCCGGAATGTATTAATTTTTCCCTGAATATTTGCCAGGGATTACCAACCCCCGACACGCCAATTAGAATTTCACATCCGAGTTAAGTACCCGGAGCTGCCCCTCGTTGCCTTGCGCACCATATCACCTTGCACCTGCAGAGATAATGAGTTACCCGATGCAACTGAAAGAACTTTCTGACAAATGAATTATAAGACCAAAGTTCCCTCTCCTGTGGGGGAGCACCAATCTATTTGTCCAAAAAGAAAGAAGGATCTTTTCAAATTGTATTCGAATATCGTGTGAATTAAATAAACTCACAGTGAAAAATCGTTACCCCTTACCAAGAATCGATGATTTATTCGATTCATATGCAAGGATCCATGCATCTACTCTAAAATTGACTTAAGATCAGTTATCATCAGTTGGATAGAGAAGAAGATATCCCCAAGTACTAACCTGCTTTCAGAAACACGATACTATACACAAATGAGTTCAAATAAAGCCTTTTTAGGTTTGACCAACGCACCTGCTGTAATCATGGGACCTTCATGAATCGTGTGAGCAAACCCTACTTGGACATGTTTGTGAATGGTCTTCAACGACTATATTCACATATACTCCCACAATGAGAACGAACACAATGTAACACCTGAAAACTATTCAGTAGATGCTGAAGAAAGAATAACTGTATGCCAAATTTCCAAGTTGAATGTTGGATCAATACGTAAAAATTCCTCGGTCATAATTGGATTGATAGCAGTGGTATTCACGTAGACCCAGTTAAGATTGAAGCGGTGAAGAATTAGGCATCTCCAACTACTCCTTCGGAGATTCACCAGTTCTTAGGTCTTGTAGGTTACTATAGGAGATTCATTGAAGGATTCTCTAAAATAGCTAATCCTATGACTGAGCTTACGCAGAATAACGCAAAAAGGTCTCTTGGGGTGAAGAACTATGGAAATAAGTCTTTCCACTACTGACGCAGAAACTATTTGTTGCCAAAGCCTAGCTTATGCACTAAACCGGGATGCAAATAAAGATTTTTGTGGTGTACTGAGAAGCATCTATAAAAGAGGGTTAGGTGCGGTACTAATTCAGTAGAAATGAAGTTTATTGCATACACATCTAGGCAACTAAAAATTCACGAAGTTCAGAAATACACCACTCAAAGATCTGGAGTAAGGAGCGATAGTGTTCGCCATGAGATCTTGAACACTATATTACATGGCATGAAAGTGTGTAGTATTCACTCGACCAATAAGAGTCTAACAAAACAATCCTAGACCAAAATGACCACAATATGAGGCAACCACACGGTGGATAGAGCTCCTCAGTTATTAATATATTGAAATTTGTTATCACAATCTCTGGGAAAGCCAAAAGTAAGTAAGCAATGCCATTGAGTCAAAGGGAAAGATCTTAACATTTGCAGTAAGGGCCTTGGTTATGACCATTGGCTTGGACCTTCCGTCACGAATCCTTGAGGCTCAGAGGGAAGCAGTCAAGATCAAAAACATTGAAGCAGAAGATATCAGTGGCATGCTAAAGAAGTTAGAAGCCCGTGCCAGCCTATGGAACTTTGTTGTTGGATAATAAGGAGTTTGGGTTACCAATGTAACATTGACATTAGATATTTATTATGCACGAATTGCAATAAGTCAAAGTATTCATTCATCCAGGATCCGACAAAGATGTACCATGGCCCGAAGAAGTTGAAATTGGTGGCCAAACATGAAGGCTGACATCGCCACATATGTCAGCAAATGCCTAACTTGTGCCAAGGTCAAGGCTGAACATCAGAGGCCCTCGGGTTTATTGGTCCAACCCGATATACCAGAGTGGAAGTGGGGATAATATAACACTCGGATGTCAGTCACCAAACTACCCCAAAACTGCAGCTGGATTTCGATTCGATAGGTCATTGTTGATCGTCTTACCAAGTCTGCGCACTTTTTGCCAATGAGAGAGACAGATTCGACAGAAAAATTGACGAGGCTATACATGAAGGAGATAGTAGCAAGACATGGAATACCGGTGTCAATCATCACCCGACGCGAATAGCCAATTACCATGATAGTTTGGAAATATTGCATAAAGCATTTGGTACGCAGGTTGCACATGAGTTACTAAACTAGTTTTTTTTTGCTTATCATCCTCACCTCAGACTGATAGTCAGATGAGAGGACCATTCAAACATTAAGGACATGCAAATAGCTCGTGATGACTTCAGGGAATGGTTGGGATAGACATCTACCCTTAGTAGAATTCTCGTACAATAATAGTTATCACACGAGCATTAAAGCTGTACCGTTCGAAGCACTTTACGGTAGAAAGTGTCGTTCACCTATTTGTTGGGTGCTAAAGTTGGAGAAGCACAAATCACCGGACCAATATACTTCACGACTACGGAAAAGATTTTCAATATTATGGGATCGCATGCAGCGCACGTGAAACGACAAAGAAGCTATGCTTACTAATAGGCGTAGCACCTATTGAGTTTGAAGTTGGAGATAAGGTTATGCTCAAGGTCGCGCCCTGGAAGGGTGTAATGCGATTTGGAAAACGTGGAAAGTTAAACCCTCGTTATATTGGACCCTTCCAAATTATAGAAAGGATTGGTCCAGTAGCTTACCGATTGGAATTACCCCAGGATCTTAGTCGAGTGCACAATGTGTTTCACATTTGCAACTTAAAGAAATGTTTGTCCGACGACACTCTCGTTATATCCCTGGAGGAAATCCAACTCGACGACAAACTCAACTTCGTTGAAGAGCCCGTATAAATTATGTACCGCGAGGTCAAACAACTCAAGCGAAGCCATATACCCATCATTAAAGTCCATTGGAATGCACGAAGAGGTCCAGGATACACGTGGGAACGTGAGGATCAATTCAAGAGAAAGTACCCCCACTATTTCGCAAATCCATCACCTCCTACAACGTCTTGATTTCGTGACAAAATCTTCTAACCTGGGGAGGCTGTGGCACCCCGTAAGAAATTAGATTTCTCTTTTCGTTAAGT
Organism: Tanacetum coccineum; assembly: GCA_026074375.1. NCBI lineage: Eukaryota > Viridiplantae > Streptophyta > Magnoliopsida > Asterales > Asteraceae > Tanacetum > Tanacetum coccineum. Next base: position 7,010 of record BQNB010168390.1, read on the forward strand.
GAAAGTTATGTACTGCAAGTTTGCAAGATTTACCGTTAATTTCAACGAGAAGACATATTATGATCGTCATGCGCTACTTTTTGTCATGGAAAGTTTGATTTGCACGCGAATATCACCATTATTGTCCCTGTGTCTAAAAGGATATTTTAGAACGCGTAACAATAAAAATTGTACTTATTTCACATTTGTGAAACAAGGCTATTTACTTGTAGTACTTTATAAAAACCATCTACGTTCAACTTAATAACCATGAAAACCTGTAATTAAATTCAAAGGAAATATACACATATGTAAGCATATAAAAACCCATATCAGATATATACATATAAATACATATAGCAACCAATACATAATGAGAAACACTACCCTACCCATTTTCTTATTTTGAGAATTTCTATCACATGATACATATTATACAACTGATACAATTTCAAATGGAAGGAATAGTAGAGATTCTCTAATAGTAACTTATGTAAAAATAAAATGATGACCGACAGTAATAGAAAACATCAACCCCCTGGAGCAACAAAAGAGAATAGTATAAACTTTCAAGCAATATATCAGTAACTAAGCCAGCGATTTTGAGTAGTAAAAGAGGAACCGTGCATTAACAAATGTATCACAACTAAAATCTTAAAACATGTGAATAAATAAACTATAAACGGTTCGAGTTTCAAGTTTCGTTGATGCAAGAACTAAGTGGGCCTTCGGCTAGAAGGAGTGCCAAACCAAGTGTAGTTTTCGACCACCTACCACCCTCTTTATCTCATCATCTAACGAGCTTGGACCTCGAGAGATTCATTTTTTCTAGTTTTTTCCATGACATTTAACACCGTCTTCGACCAAACATAAGCCACGCAAACCTGCAAGACCAGCCCAAGGTCTCAGGCCTTGCATGGGTTTTAAAGACGTCACATAGGAACCATGCGAGATTAGTGCGATACGCAAACCATTGCAAAGACCACATCGCACGCCACATAAAATAACACTATCAATATGATTTCTAAACCGACACATTTCGCGTATAAAACAAGTAACGAGATAAGAAGTCTTATAAAAACTTTAAACATGTCGTGACCTAATGCTTTGGCTCGTTAGGGGTTAACAAACCCTAGAGTCACGCATGAAATAGTGAAGAAGCCCTCACATGGAACCCTCGACGTGCAACCTGGGCTTGACCGCGAAACCCGAGACAAACCAAAACCGTGTCTTACTCGCTGTGGGTGCGTCGCAGATGCTATAAGAACAAGCAACTCTTGCTTGCTGTTTCATACCAAGGTTCCACTTGTACCGCATGCTTACAAGCAGAGTCCAAGGCAAGCGATGCTTGCAGTTCGGTATTGCGTGTTCTGCATGAAACAAGAGGTCGCTTGGTGTCTCGAAATTTAGCCATCCAGTTGTTAAACACACAAGTCATAATCATATACAAAATATATATACATGCTTGTGTTGCGTCGGTTGGGCAGCAAAAAGGAAAAGAAAACAGTGAGTGTTGAACTCACTGTTGTTGCGTCGGTAGGGCAGCAAAAAGAAAAGGGAAGGAACATGTGACATTATATATATATGAGGTAGAAGATGACACAAAACCAAGTGGGTATAACCCACTGTGCTCGACCCAAAATCAGAAAAAGGAAGGGAAGTGGGTGGCCATGTGGGGATTACATTATTGAAATAATACTTGTAATATTTACTTGTAAATTTTGACACAAAGAAATATAGAAACGTGCATGTTTTCGAGTCTTTCATTTTATTGCCCTGATCCTGTGGTCGAGACTCAAACAAACAGTAAAGGAATTTCTCGAAAGGTTCATGAAACAACACCTTCGACGAATTAAAGGAGTAATAATAACCGAAATTAATTTATAAACAAATTTAAGCGCGATATTATAACAATCCATAAAACTTTAAAATATAATATATATAAATATATATATATAAAGTGTTATAATATATTATATAATATATAAATTTTTTTTATATTTTATTTTTGAAAGTCAAGGGACTAAATATTTTTTTTGAAATGTAAACGAATCAAGCGAACAGGTGATAATGTAAATCTTATAATTACATAAATTAAATTTAAGACTACGATGTAAATAAATAAACGCGATAAGAAATATACATAAACTTAGTAACTTACAAATGATGTTTATATTTTCTTTAGATATAAATCACATGGACTTGTGAATATAAATTGCGACGCGTGATAGTATAGATTCCTGTATAGATACTTATAGATGTAAAGTCTTTCCCTAAGACCAACGTTTAATCACACTTTGACAACGTAAAACGTTAACTCATAAACGACCCTGCCCAATCATTACCTTGTATTCCTAATACACGTAGCATACATAAAGTTTTAGAATGTAAACTCAGAATTGTCATAATTACTTAGGTGTTTGACTGAGTCGTTATTTGACGTGCCTTAATCCATTACCAACCTCCGACGATTAACTATCAAGGTGAGTTTTCATAGCCCCTACTCTACTGTTTTAAATCATCTTTGGGGTGAGAACATCTTATTTCAAACGTTATGAATACCAGTGTCAATAACACATTACTGAGTGGTCTAAGTCCGATTTAAACCCAATTGCTAAGTCCCCGATTTATCAAGAACCATTAATTACTTGCAAGCGCAAATGTTATGGATAGATCTATCGGGATTGACATCCCTGTTTGTCTTGGACTGACATTAGTCAATCAAACACAGTTTCATTTGAGTCAGATTACGGGTGTCCAGACACCTGCAAAGGCATACACTATTTTAGCATTAGTAGTTACTAAGTGCTTGCATAATTGAGATACGAGTATATAAATTATATTACGTATATTACTATTAGAGTCTTAAAAAAATTAATTATTAATACTTATATAAGTTATTTTTGTTTTTACAGCAGTCATGTCTTCTACATCATCTGCGATTACCTATAATTCCGTCTACATCGACTCCGAGCCAGGGAGGGTATTTTGGGGAGCCGATGAGGATATATCTGAAGGAGGTTCTCCACGAGTCATCATGTACGGATACGATGGACTCCCTATACAGCCGGTAGCCCCACCATCACCAGATTACATACCTGACTCCGAGGAGCCACAAACACTACCAGTACCACAGGACGAGGATAAGCGTGAGCCTATGTTCATACAGCCACATGATCCTGACTACGTGCCAGAGCCTATATACCTTGAGTATATACCATTGGAGGATGAGCATGAGTTTCCGACTGAGGAGCAGCCATTACCTCCTGTTGTTTCACCTACTGCTGAGTCACCAGGATATGTTATTGAGTCAGATCTAGAAGAGGATCCAGAGGAGTATGAGGATGATGAGACAGAGGATGGTCTGGTTAACTATCCCATGGACGGGGGAGATGATGGAGATGATGATGACGACGATTCATCCGGGGATGACGCCGATGATGAGGAGGAGGATGAAGGGGATGAAGATGATGAGGAGGAGGAGCACTTAGCTCCGGCCGACTCCGCTATTATTGTACCTATTATTGAGCTTGTTTCTCCATCTGAGGGAATAGAGCCTGTTATACCACCACCCTCTACTGACATTACTACCATTGGAGCTAGGATTACTGTCCAGCTTCAGGCTTCCATATCCCTTCCACCAAAGGCAGAGGTTGAGAGACTTCTAGCCATGCCTACTCCATCACCATCACCACCTATCTCACTATCACCACCCTCTGCAGGGGAGCGCCTTGCTAGGTGCACGGCCCCACCTGCACTTTCATCACCACCACCAGTGCCATCACCATTACTACCATCATCTGGGTGTCCGACCCAAATCCAGACACTCAGGATGGCCTCCACTCAGGCCCTTGTTGATGCGGTTACTGCCGCATTACCATCACCTCCACTACCACCACTACCACCATCTCTATATACCACCTCTTGACCGTAGGAATGATCTTCCCGAGTCTGAGCTGCCACCTCGCAAGAGGTTATGTTTGTCCACTCTAGGCTCCAGGTATGAGGTCGGGGAGAGTTCTACTGCTAGACCTACCGGAGGTCGGGGGATAGATTATGGGTTTGTCAGCACCGTAGATGCTGAAGCGAGACGACAGGGGATTAGTGAGGTTGGGTATGGTATTAGGGATACTTGGGTAGATCCGGCAGAGGCAGTTCCTGAGATAGCACCTATGACCGTGGGAGAGGTCAATACTAGGGTTACAGAGCTTGCTGAGCTCCATGAGCGTGATACACAGGACTTGTATGCTTTACTAGAGGATGCTCAGGATGGTAGGACTCGCATATCACAGCGGGTCGCCATGGACTCGCAGCGGGTTGACTTACTTATGGGGGATAGGATGACTCTCTAGGAGACAGTATGGATTGTGGAGGAGGAGGCTTGTTAGCCTAAAATAATGAGTCAAACACGGAAGTTCATTCATTTAGAATATTAACTCTCGGTCATTTTAATATGTAACATTGTAATAGGCTAGAACGGGTAAACGGACTCATTTAATGTAATCTAACCGGTCACGTGTATCGGGCGAAAGCCCAAGTAAACCCGAGCCCAGCCCGTAGAATAACTAAAGGCATGAAAGCCTTTTAGTTGGATACATATACACCTCACCAAGGAAGGTGAGGTGGTTGGTCTCATTTGTAATCTTTGCAAGTTAATCAACCATTCCATTTTCTCTCTACTTTCTCTAACCTCTCTCTAAAATTCTTCATATCTTCTCATCTTATTTTCTCTTGTTCAAATGGTGAAGTGAAAGTGATATTGGTTACCGACATTTGGTATCAGAGCCTCGGGTGGGTTTAGTGTTTTTCGTTGTGGTTTGTATGAGCTTATTGGTTTGGCTTAGTGAATTTTTTTTCTACTCCTTAAAAACGTTTTGTTGTAACTTGATATTATTGGTTTCGTTGTGAATTTTTTTCTTTTCTTCGTTGTGGTTTAGTGAAAATTATGGGCTAAGTTAGTTTAACAGATCATGGGCTTATCAACTTTATTTTTCCTTTGATTTATTTCTTGTTGGCTTCTTTGTGTCATTTTTTTCATTCAAAAACAGTTACTCGTTTTTTTAATAGATAGATTATTCTTGTTGTTTCTATTTGAGGCTTATTTTCAAAATATTAGGTTTTCAAACAGATTTCAAAATGCAAAAGCTTAAACTTTCACTTACAACTTATCTTGTAGCTTATTGTTAAGCATTTTTCGTGGCTTATTACTTGGTAAAGTAGCTTATTCTTAAAGCTTATTTTGTTGAGCTTATCTATCTTTGTGGTCCAACGGTTGAAAAAAAAGGGAGACAAGATCTAAGTATTAAGGAACAAGGACGTTGGAGGTTTTGTTGTTTCGGTAGAAGACAAAGACAAGGACGGTTGTACATCTTGGAGTCTTGTGTGAACCGAACGAGTTCAAACCTTGAGAACCGATCTAGTCAATCTAGCATGAACCGATCTAGTTATTTCTTCTAGTGCAAACCGAACTAGTCGAAAGCTTTGAGCACCGAACTAGTTTAAATCCTTAAGACCCGAACTAGTCGAAAAGCACTATCAACCGATCTAGTTGACTCTTTGAGGACCCGAACGAGTAAAAACTTTTGAGACCCGATCTAGTTGGTTTTCAAGACGAACTGAACTAGCAAAGCTTTCAAGTGGAACCGATCTAGTGACTTTCAAGAGAACACCGATCTACTCCAAACTTGTTGGAACCGATCTAACAATCAAACAAGCTCAAATTTTACACGTTAAGTCGTTTTTCGGAATTTTCAAGTTCGAGTGACGGTGCAATTCATGACTTTTAACTTATACCATCGTGATCGTGACATCATTTCGATCAACGTGGTGTATTTATTTTACACCGACGATAAACGCACAAGTCCACGAGCAAATAATTAGTTTCGTGTATCATTTTATAACTTTTCAAACGAACATGATATAAAACAGGAGGGAGAACATGTGTTTTTATTAAACTAATTTTGAAATTGACACTTTTGGTCCCTGGATTTAAGACAAATTCACATTCATCCTTTGTGTCTTTATTAACACTCATTGTTAAAAGTGTTTTTCACCGTTAGTCCTTACAAGTTATAAATCAATCGTTAGTCATCTCAAGTTGAAAGTTTGTGCACCGTTCATCGTTTTAGCTCATAAATCGTTAACAAAAGTTCAAGTTCTTCTTCAACAACAGCAACAACGATTTCACCAACAACAATTCTATTTTCACGGTTTTTCTTGATTTAGTAAAATCCCGTAAAATACTCTTGTATTTTCTCGGTTTAGTCAAGACTTGTAAAATCCCGTAAAATAGTTTTCCACAACAACAACAATCACTTTACCTGCTTAAGATCCTACAAATCATTTTCACTTCATAATTTAACAAATCATTCATCATGACAACTCCAATTGTAACTTCCACAACCGACAGTCAAATGCATAACAACATAATGGCAGCTGGTTCAAGGGATCGTCCACCAATGCTTGCAACAGGACGATATGCACAATGGCGATCACAGTTCTTACGATACATTGATACAAGACCAAATGGTGATGCCTTACAGAAGTCCATTCTCAAAGGTCCATACACTTCAACGATTGTCACAACACCAGCTGTTCCTGCAATAGAGGATTCTTCAGCAGTTCCTGAACAAACAACAGTCGAGAGAGTTATGAATATGACTCCTGAAAACAAAGCTCATTTTGAATCAGAAAAAGAAGCGATTCATTTGATATTGACTGGAATTGGAGATGAAATATACTTAACTGTTGATTAAAGGATTGCTGTGTCCTCACGCAATTTTATCAAGTGTACACTTTGTAAACTAACAAGTTTTCAAAATGCCTTTGTTTTCACCTTTTATGAATCACCTTTTTAAACATCATAAGCTTTTTCTCAACATTTTTTATTATGGAAACACATTAAT
>BQNB010168391.1:0-13893 GCA_026074375.1 Tanacetum coccineum
ACACACACTATATTTTTCTCTCCACCCTCACCGGAAACCACCACAGCCGCGGTTGGTCGCCGGAAAAATTACATGCAATCCGATCAAGTTATATTTTCTTAATCCACTCGTTATTTCCTACATTTCCACCAAAAATATATAACATGAATAAGTATTTTTGGAGTTAGAGTTCGGGTTTGATTTAACCAATTTCGGTTGAAAGATGGTAGTAAAAGTGATAGATAAGTGTTATTGGAAGCTTGATTTTAAATAAAAAGGTTCGGTTTTGGTTGTTGGGTTGGTTCGAGGCCACGGCTAGAAAAGGGAAGGGACGAGACGAAATTTTCTTTGTCCGATCTTGCTATTATAGCATTGTGAGCATTCTCTTATTTCATTTGTTTCATTGTTTTCGTTATTTGTTTGATTTTAATCGTTGCATGTGATGAAATCCGAGGGATCTTGCGTCGTTTAGTTTAGATTTTGTTTTTGGTTGATTGAGCGAGTTGGATATGGTTTATAGACTATCCTAGATGTGTCGTGAATGAATTTTTGGGTCAAAAATGGATTTTTGGCATGTTTCGTAACAAATAAATCTGGGCAGAAACTTTGGCACGGAAAACGAGGTCCGAGATTTTGAGAAATCTGATTTTGGTTTAGAAAATATGGTTGAGGGTATTTTTACAAGCGTTTTGGTAGTTCGAACGCCCCGTAACTCCTCATAAAGAAGAAGTTACGGCGAAAACAAGATTTGAAAACTTGAGAATTTTTCCAACAGCTATTCCAATTTATTAAGTTGCTGGCAGAATTTTAAATGGCCGATTTGAGCACTTTCGAGTCCGTTTCCGCCTTCCGGCGAAGCACGAAAGTTGCTCGGAATGTCGTTTTACTTTGCCGCGAGGCTTGCTAGTTTTGAAATCGAGTAATAAAGGGTCAAAACCCAAGGTCAAATTCTGCACTTTTATTAAAAAATGTCACAAGTTCCTGCAGAAACTTGCAGGGATATTTTGGTCATTTTCTGTCGAGTTTCGGGTCTCGGCTAAAACTAAAAAGTTCTCCGGAATGTTGTTTTGCATAAGATCTTTTTTGAGTCCGAGTCATGAAAATGGGATATAACGGGTCGTTTTGAGCGGGTCAGATTTATATATATATATATAGTCAAAGTCAAATAACGTCTAACGTTGACTTTTGAAAGTCAACGGGTTAATACTAAACTTGTCGGATGTTATAAAAAAATAAATAAACGTTACTATTATTACAAGTGTGATATTTTAAACTTAACGATTATTATGAACGAAGAAGATTTTAAAAATAGTAACTTTAGAAATATTTGAATATAATACCGAAACGAGTGAACGATAAACAAATTGAATGTCGAAAGTTCGACGAGATAACTAAATATTATTAAAAATGGTAATTTTCCGAAACTAGTAACTTTCTAAAAATAGAAAGTTTCAAAAAATAGAAAGTTTTCGATTAAGCAACGTATAAAATAAATGAGAGAATGATCGTAACTCAATTACATGAAGTTTAGGATCCAGGACGCGCAAGTGGATTTCTCATCACATGTGTAACAATTCACATTTTTCACATCTGTTACGTCAATAAATATTCAACTATTTATTTTAAACTTCTACGCGTTTGCTTTTACTTTTAATCGTTAAGTTAAATGGCGTAAACTAAAAATCAACAACCAACGTAAACAGATATCAAACAATTAAATGTTTACGTCAAGCAAGTGGTAGATAATTATTTAGAGGATAATTATTAACTTTGCACATTTTATTTTTATTGGTTACGTAAAGTGTTTACATTTCGCGACAAAATACGTTTAGGCATTCACGGAACCACCAAAACTCATCTACGCTTCAACAAATACCCACAATTATACCCAATACTCAAAAATTATACCAATTCCTTATTTATAAGTATATATGGCCGGATATAGGGATAAATACACAAGGAAGATATTTATTTTAACTTGCTCTAAATATCACACATGTTGTATAAGCTTTCAAGCAAACTTTCTTACACCATACCAACTATTCTTACATCAAGCAAACTCCATACCATTCTTACACAAGCCCATCCCATTTTCCCTAATTATATGGATATTGTTCCTAGATATTTCTAGTATTTAAATGATCTTATTCCTAGCATTTCACTTGTATCTTTTCACTTAGCAAAGTCTAGCAAAATCCTCTCACTTTGTGTGCCTTATAACCCACGGCCAAACACAAACACATCATTACATCCATCAATTTTAGTTACAAATTACAGTGTTCTAGCAACATAATTTAAGGTATTTACAAGGAAAGTTTGATGGTTTTGTTTAGAGTTTAAAGGGGATAAGCAAGCAAAGGCATATCACAAGATTAGGGTTTCAAGTGAAATTAGGATATTCTTGATTTGGAAGCTTGGGTTTTGTTGATAAGTTAGGGTTTAGATCTTGTTTCTCTTCATCATACATCGTACTAAGGTTATCTAAAAACCTTAATCTCTTTACATTTGTGATTTTATGCATATATGATGTTTGTATAGTTAATCACTATCTAGGAAACTTATTAACAAGTAAAATGGATTTTTACACTTGTTCATGGTTTGATAAACTTTGTCATATGTTATATTGATGTTAATGCCATGTTATAATGGGAGTATAAGTATTATTCAAGTGTTGGTTTACCTATAAAAAGTATATATAAGTTAGTGATTTAAAAAGTTACTTATTAAGTTTATAAGAAAAAGTGTTGTGAGATCTTGTTATCATGGACAATACTTAGACAAGTAATGGACTAAAGGACCTAATACATATGAGACATGTGATATATTGTGTTGTGAGGACTTCTGTAACCAAAATGTAATATGCTAAAAACCTCTCTTATTAAAAAAAGGTTGTAAAAACATTTTATGTAAGATCTTTAGGGTTGATCAAATTCAAAACAATATTGTATTTTTTTTAATTATTTTTATAAAATATACATGTTACAAGGATCATAGGCCATGTAGAGAATCTCGATAATACGGATTTTATAACGAGTAGAGAGTACGGTATGTTGATGTTATACGATTAATAAACGCTTTTAAAAAGAAAATTTTATAAATAACGTCATTACAATTCACTCTTATATAACATGATATTTTTATCAGAAAGTAACATATTTTTTAGAATTCACAAAATCATTTTTGAATTCATAATTTTTCGGATCATAACGAAGGTGTTATGGATTTCTCATGTTTGCGATAGTAAAGTTTATCTAAAAATATATTGTATAAACTATGAACAGTAAAAAATCACTATTCATTCTCAGTACATTTTAACAAAAATACATTAGTTAGATAAAACTTTATTTACGAAGACATGCTCGTAAGATATCACTAAATTCGGAGTTAAAAACGAAATATGAATATGAATTTTATGAGGTTTAACGATAATTAAATTTATAAAAACAAATTATTAAATGTGACATGTGCAATAATAATAGTATTGTTCCCAGTGGTTGAAAATATGATATTGTATATTTTGTTACCTCGTATTATATACGATTTGCGAATTAGTGGAAATAAGGAAACGTCGAAACAGACTTAAAACGACGGAAAGTTAGGCAGTTTTTAATAAATAGATATTTAATAAACGTTTTAACTTCTATAAATATGATTTCACAAATATAATTAGGATGGTGATCTTAGTATATAGAAATTATTTATGGTTTAGTTATTCAAAGTACTTAGTACTCATACGACCTATAATGAATTAGGTTGCATTTCGGAGGTGTAATTCGTGACGCATTTTCTGTTAGTGATTTACATTATCGATTCACTCACTCAAGGTGAGTTTATAGCCCCACGTTTTACTTATTTTACATATACTTTACAACTTTTGGGGTGAGAACATGCTTGTTACCAAATTCATTTACATGATTGGTTTGAATTCATTACGTGTGCGTTTACAATTCGTTTTACAAACTGGTCTACATACTCAATTACTTATTTTGGGACGAAATACATTGCTTGTTTTACTTATTTTTTAAAATGAGGACATTACTTTACTTTTACCAAAATGATTACGGATTAGCTTAAGCGGATTGAACAGTGAATTACTCGGAGGGTAAGCGCGAATGTTGTGAAATAGATCTATTCGGGTGTGACAGCCCTGTTCGGGTGATTAACTATCACCGGGCAAACGAACGTTATAGCATGTCGGAGCATAACATTTACACGAACACGAACAATTATGGTGCCTTGAATAAAGTGACATATATATGAGTCTACGCAGTAGTTTCATGAACTTAGAGTAATCGTAATCATTGTTTTATACACACAGGAATAATTACGTTACCTTGAATAAAATGGCAATACATACTTTTAACAATATGGGTCCAACTATACATACGTTTTTGTGACTATTTGGGGATTGAAATGGTCATGCATAATTTACAACTATTTGGTTTATAACATTCATACATATATTTTTGTGACTATTCGGGCATTGAAATGGTCTTGCCTATACCTTTTATATAATCTTTCCTCTTTAATTTACAACATTAATACATACATTTTGGTGAACATTTAAGGATTGAAACGGTCATACATACTTTACAAATCTCTGGTTAAACGTTTATACTTACAAAAACCTATGAACTCACCAACTTTATGTTGACACTTTTTAAGCATGTTTTTCTCAGGTGAAATAGATGCTTGTCTTATGTAATGTGCATTGGAGTCTAAAAAAATTCAAGATTTCTTTTCAAATGACACAGTTAGAGGTCGTTGTCTCATGACTTGAGCAATGGTATTATGAAGTAAGGCTCCCGGAAACATATTCCGTTGCGACCCATTTTTGGAGTGTTACAAATTGGTAATCAGAACCAAGGTTATAGAGAACTAGGTTGCATATCTTACCTAGACTATAACCATTTTCAACGATCACATTTTCAAAAGATTTTTATGGGACATACATACACTGTTTGTTGCCAATTAGTTGTTTACCAGTTGCGAATGAATCATATAGTGTTCATATATAGTAAGTATTTACTATGAGGTGTTATATTATTATTTATATTTATATACGAGGTGTTTAACATTCTTTTACACGTACTCTACAATTATTTTATAAGGGGTTATTTATATAAATACTGGAACATTTATTTAGGCAAGGTAGTACTATACGCTCGGAGGTCCTAAACATTATCAAACATTACTTTATCTTACACGATACCATCATTCATTTATGCCATGAGGCATTTCATTTCGCCATGTAATGTATCCATTCATGCAATGAGTGCAATTCATTTTTACCATACCCATCCTAACATTAGTTTATCAATCCATACTACAGCATCTTGCATGGTTTCTTAAGAGGGACGACTTTTAAATAAACTTTTGCTTGTAAAGGTTACGGTGCCACCTATTATTCGACACTGTAGGATTCCTCTGAGGGAAATTTTAGAGATGATATTGACATTGGTTTAGATGTTACCCACCCAGTACCCGTCATTGCATATGCTTTTCTTGCAGTGACTATTGTTAAGATACTAGCCAGTCATAGGGAGGCTATTCGAGGCATTCATGAGTATTTTTAAGGGGTGCCCATCGAGGAGGAGATGAGTACATTAAGGTTCAGGATGGGTATGGCTGAAGCAGAGAATGCTTCTCTACGTGGTAAGATTAGGATCATGGAGGCTATCGAGACGGTTACACGTAGCCAAGAGAGGAGGACTCATAGGGAGATGGAGCAACAGTTGGCTTCAGTTCAGGAGTCACAGCAACGATCAGAGAGAACTTCAGGAAAGCTCTAGGGAGTTAGACACCTATCAGGCTTTCGGGAGTCACCCATAGGACTCCTTGTTTTAGGGAATTATGTATTTAGCTTGTATTGGAAAGTTAATAGTATCAGAAACTATGTAGTATCTTGGAGGGAAAACAATGAAACCCACTATCTATCAAATTATCGTACTATGAAAATTTTGCCAATTTTACTTTAATTCCCTAAATTAATTGTGCAACCCACTCTCTCAAATATCATGAAATCATAACGTTATTTTAACGAAAATGAGCAATGCATCGTTAGTCCTCAATTATACATAGCTTGATCACCTATATGTATAATTTCAGGAAGGGTCGGTTGCCATGTGAGATTAGTCACCTAAAATTCTTGTCATGAAACAATTTTTATTTTTATCAAGTTTTGCCGTGCGTATTAATTTTATGTTTTACTTATCATGGAAAGAAACCAACTAATAATCATTAAACTGAGTAATACTCGTACACCTTACTGTTAAGTCAAAAAAAAATGTTATAACTGACGCGTTAAGTTGAAGGGGATGAATAAGCCCACTAGAAATCGAGCCATGGTCGCGACAATAAATATTAAACCAACGTCACTAATCTTGAACGCTCAAGTTAAAACAATTTAAAAGGGAACGCAGACGAGTTACTACGCATGGTAACAAAATATTCGAAAGACATAAATAAAAGCAACAAATAGATTTATTGCCGCAACATTTGTTTATTATCTTAGAAATAAGATTACATAAGAACATAAAGGAAATACAAGTTTTATTACAACCATCCCCTAACAATAATATCTATTCCTTTCAAAAGAGATCCATGCTAATAGTAAGGATGATGATGGGCGCGAGAATCGCTAGAATAAAAGCCAGATACTGAAATTCTTCTTCGTATGGGACGTAGGCAAGATAAATGCCGAGTGCTATCGCGCTTGCCATCGCCAAGAGTGTAATGATATGCAACATTTTTGAGGATTGGATAAGAGAAAATTTAAGCGAAAGATTAAGTGTTGTATGGAGAAATGGAGGATAAAAATTTGGTATTTAAAAGGAGAAAGTAACCATTGGGGTTACTGTTCATAGCCGTTGGGGTTACTGTTCACGTAAAAAAAATACCCACACCTCTTCGTCAACACTATTCCGGAAGACAACTCGCACTGAATTGCGGGACGAAATTTTTTTAACACAGGGAGACTGTAACAACTCACATTTTCACACCTCTTTACATTAAGGAACATCCAATTATTTATTTTAAACTTTTACACGTTCACTTTAAATTTTCAACGTTAAGTTAAATCACGTAAGCTAAAAATTAACATTCAACGTAAATGGGCATCAAACAATCAAATGTTTACGTCAAGCAAGTGTTAGATAATTATTTAGAGGATAATTATTAACTTTGTACATTTTATTTTTATTGGTTACGTAAAGTGTTTACATTTCGCAATTAAATACATTTAGGCATACCCAGAAGCATCAATACCTATCTATACTCAACCAAATACCCACAATTATACCTAATACTAAAAAATTATACAAATTCCGTGTATATACATACATAGGGCCGGATTCATAGAGAAAAACACAAGGAAGATATTTATTTTAAAGACTTTCTAATATAACACATGTTGTATAAACATACAAGTAAATTTCACCAACTAGTCTTACATCTCCATACTATCTTACACATTTTCCATACCTTTCTTACACAATGGTCATTCAAGACTAACCATGGTTAAGTTAAAGTAACCATTATCTAGTTAAATCTTTCTATAAAAGGCACATTATGCAAGTAAACTTCACACAACTCATTTCCTTAAGTAAAAACAACACAAAAACTCTCCCTTGTTATCTCTAGCCTCCGAAACACAAAAAACCAAAACCCATATACATTCCATATTTTTGATATTACAAGTAATCCAAGTGTTTAAGGTTTATTGTTAGACATATCTAAGGTGTATTGGAAGCTTGGTTTAATGTTTAAAAGGGTTAAACAAGAAAGGTTCAAGATTAGGGTTTCAAGTAAAATTAGGGTTTTCTTGATTTGAATGCTTAGGTTTTGTTGATAAATTAGGGTTTAGATCTTGTTTCTCTTCATCATACATCATATTAAGGTTATCTAAAAACCCTAAACTCTTTATATTTGTGATTTTATGTGTATATAATGTTTATATAGTTAATCATCATTTAGGGAACATATTAACAAGTAAAATGGATTTTTACACTTATTCATGGTTTGATGAACTTTGTCATATGTTATATGGATATTAAATACATGTTGTAATGGAAGTATAAGTATCATACAAGTGTTGGTTTATCTATAAGAAGTATATATATAAACTAGTTACTTAAAAGTTTACTTAATAAGTTTATAAGTAAAAGTGATGTTAGGAGTTGTTATCTGGACATTTCTTGGACAGGATCATTGGGTAGACCAATTTGTTAGAGGACTTTAAAAAAGTATATAAGATTGTTTTTTTTTTTTTTGTGGTATAATACATGGTAGAGGACTTGTAACAAATCAACTAGGCTAAAAAGTTATAAAAACATATTTGTAACAAAAAGATCAAAAGGGTCTGTTTGAATTCAAATAAAATCGTTTTTGTTTATTTTTTTTATATAATATCATGTTTTAAGGGAATCGTAGGCATATATAGAACTCAAAACCCCGATTTATAATGAAGAAGATACGCCATTTGCATGTTTACGATAATTAAAGTTTATAAAAATAATTTTATAAACTATAAACAGTAAAAATCACTATTCTTATCAAATACATTTTTGAAAAATACATTAGTTAGATAAAACTTTTAATTACGAAGACGTGCTCGAAAGAATCACTAAAATCAGAGTTAAAACGAATAAGATATGACTTTTACGAGGTTTACGCTAAGTAAATGTATAAAAATAAATTTATAAAACGTGCTTATGGAACAGTGAAAAATACTTGTTCACAGAGGGTTGAAATTTTGAAAATGTAATATTTTTGTTACTCTTCTTAATAGAAAGCGTGGAACGTAAAGAAATAAGAAACGGGCTTAAAACGATAAAGTTACGTCGTTTTCACTAAAGAGATATTTATAAACGTTTTTACTTTATAAATATGATATCACTAAAACGATTAGATGGTGATGTAGCTATATAAAATTGTATATGGTATTAGTTAATCAAAGTGCTTAGTACTCATACGACCTATAATGAATTAGGTTGCATTCGGGCGTTTTAGTGGCGCATTTTCTATTCTGTGATATACGTTGTTATTCATTCACTCGAGGTGAGTTTATAGCCCCACGTTTTACTTGTTTTACATATACTTTACAACTTTTGGGGTGAGAACATGCTTGTTACCAAATTCATTTACATGATTGGTTTGAATTCATTACATGTGCATTTACAATTCGTTTTACAAACTGGTCTACATACTCAATTACTTATTTTGGGACGAAATACATTGCTTGTTTTACTTATTTTTGAAAACAAGGACATTACTTTACTTTTACCCAAATGATTACAGATTAGCTTAAGCGGATTGAACTGTGAATTACTCGGAGGGTAAGCACGAATGTTATGAAATAGATCTATTCGGGTGTGACAGCCCCGTTCGGGTGATTAGCTATCACCAAGAAAACGAATGTTATAGCATGTCGGAGCATAACATTTACACGAACACAAACAATTATGGTGCCTTGAATAAAGTGGCATATATATGAGTCTACGCAGCAGTTTCATGAACTTAGAGTAATCGTAATCATTGTTTTATACACACAAGAATAATTACGTTGCCGTGAATAAAGTGGCAATACATACTTTGAACAATGGGGGTCCAACTATGCATACGTTTTTGTGACTATTTGAGGATTGAAATGGTTATGAATACTTTACAACTCTTTGGTTTATAACATTCATACATATGTTTTTATGACTATTTGGGCATTAAAATGGTCATGCATACTTTATAACTCTTTGATTCAACATTTATACTTAAACAAACCTATGAACTCACCAACTTTATGTTGACACTTTTTAAGCATGTTTTTCTTAGGTGAATTAGATGCTTGGCTTATGTGATGTGCATTAGAGTCTAAATAATTCAAGATTTCTTTTCAAACAACATAGTTAAAGGTCGTTCTCTCATGACTTGAGCAATGGTATTATGAAGTAACGCTCCCGGAAACATATTCCGTTGCGACCTATTTTTGGAGGTGTTACAACATGTGTATGTATATTTATACTATTTAGATAGTTGCGATGCATGCACTATCCCATCGTAACTTACGATATAATAATTGAACGACATAAATTATAGGTCGCGGTTGAGCTCGTCATCGAGTAGTTCGTGATTGTTTCGATTATTTGTTCTTTGGCTTCAATCAAGGTGAGTTCATAGCCTCGCTTTTGAACTGTTTTAAATGTTTTAACCCGCGAGGGGGATACTTGCTTTTATGAAAATGAGAACGCAATATGTTTTGATACTTAATTTGATTCCATTCACTATTGAGTATATGCCTTTTACTGTGTGACTGTTAGTTTCCTAGTTGTAGGTAAACGCTAATGCATTAAATAGATCTATTGGGTTTGACAACCCTGTCCGGGGTTTGAATCAGTTGTGAGCACCCTGTAACGGACATTTTGTAGTTAGTATTAAGAGAAGTGGCATATTTCTCGGACATTATTTTATCCTACGGGATGAATGTGTTAAGTTTTGGTACATGGGCTCAATTAGTTGGAAATCATTATTTTTATAACTTGCCTTACGAGAAATGTTATATGTTTTGCAAAACCAAATATGCTTTCTAATTGTTATCTGTAAACTCTATGAATTCACTCAACGTTTTGTTGACCTTTTTAAGCGTGTATCTCAGGTTAGGTGTTGTTGATGGCTTGGATGGGACGGAACGCGGATATCAAGAACGGTGTCTCTGTGAAGTAGTGTCATAAATTAAAATAATGTTTTTATAAACTAAGTCGTGTTATGACTTTTAGAATTAAATTTCTACGTTGGTATTGGGACCTATGTAACTCTGATTCTTTTCAAACGAAATAAATGAAATTTATTTAACAAACATCTCTTTTATAGTTGTTTGTTATGACTTGTGTGATTGTATCGTAATGTAGCACCCCAAATGTTGTATTCTGCTGTGTTAGGAATCCAAAAAATGATTGGTCACTCCACGTATTTTACGTTTCTAGCTCGTAGTCCATAATGTATCATTTAGTAAGGTAACCGGGCCAAAGCATCAAAAGCCCATGGAAAGCCTATGGGCCCAAGCCTTTAGCCGGCCACCATAGGTGGTATTTAAACCCTTTCCATGCCATGGAAAGGGTGTTGGTTGTTTATTATTTCACACACATAATACAAGTTTCCTTTTATGTTTCTTTCTCTCTCTAAAAATGTTCATCCAACCACTCTCTCTCTAAAACCACATATCTTTCTCTTTTCTTGTATGTTATTTGATTGTTCTTCAATTGGTATCAAGGGCTAACCGGGGGTGTTTTGTATTTGTGTTTGTTGCCATGTTTTATCAGCTTAATTAAGCTTATTTCTCAGCTTATTTTGTGTTTTTTTTGATAAAAAGCCTTAGCTGATAATCTTTTTGGTGTATGCTTGTTGTTTCGTGGGATGCGTGCTCATTTCAGTTTAATTTTTGCTTATTTTTTTGGGCTTATTCTGGTACAAACAACCACAAGTCTCAATCTTTTTAATGTGTTAACCTTCTTTCATGAATATCAAAAGAAAGATGAGCTTATTGCTTGTTTCTATTGTACTTTTGAGCTTACTTATAAAGCTTTTTGTGTTGTTTTTCGTGGCTTATTCACATGGCTTAACAGCTTTTCTCAAGCTTGTTTTGAGCTTATTAAAGCTTATTCAGTTGTTCTGTTTGTGCACGATTTGAAAAGCAAGACAAGATTATACATTTTTAGTTTTTTTGTTGGTTTCTATAGCAAACAAAAGAAAGGACTACAAGGACGATTGCACATTTACAAGGTCACCGGATTTGCAATATCAAGCCTCACCGGATTCGCAGCTAGTCTGTAAACCGAACTCCCAATTCTTTTGGCAACCGAACTCGCAGCCTCTTCATCAACCAAACTCGCAGCCTCTTCATTAACCGAACTCGTAGCTTCTTAATTAACCGAACTGGCAACTTGTTTATGCAACCGGACTCGCAACTCCTTTGTCAACCGGACTCACAGCTTTCAAGTCTACTCGATTCACAGTTTCATTTATCAACCGAACTCGCAGCTTCAAGTGTTGTAACCGGATACGCAGTTTGAAGTTGCAGCTGAACTCGCAGATTACGCAAGAAGGCGGTTTAACAACACAAACCGAGTCAACTCGGTAATTACTGAGTTGACCCGGGTCAAAATCACTGAGTCTTGGTCAAAGAGAAACAAAGAAAGAACAAAATGAAGATTCAGATTGTTCAGACTCGAGTTAATAAACAACTTACACAACACCAACAGCCAACATCAATCCAACTAAACCCCTCGTCACATTTCAATAACAAATCCACAAACCAAATCCACAGTCAAGCTAACCTAACCCATCATCACAAAGTATCTCATCTACATCTCCTCCATCAAACAAGACTCAACTCAAAATTAAATGAAAAGATCTCAGTTTCTGTTTTTTGTGTTTTATAATTTCTTTCAAGATCTTTCAAGATCAAAAACACAAAACAACACTCATCATTGATCTGTGAAGTATTAAACCTTCTTTGCTATATGAATTTAAAGAAAGAACAATAACAACTCATGTTTCATTCTTCCTTTATTTCGTTTTGAGAAACACAAGAAAAAACAAGAGCCACCTACCCGAGACCTTGATCAAGATCTTAGCAGAAACATATAGTCTTCTTTGCGCTTCAAACAAACAAGTAATGGCAAAAGGTTTATGCTTCGGTGTTGACAGTTATAAATCAAATGGTGTCGCTTGGTTCTTGATTATATGGGTTCGATATGCAAGAGTGGGTTTGTCTATTCTTATATCTAGTACTCAATTTATATTGGCAAAGTGATGAGGGAGATTGAAGAATGGAAGTGAGATCTATTTTTTAGGTGAGATGATATGGATGCGTGTGTTTTGAGATTAGGGTTAAGAGGAGTATAATTAGGGATTTATATAACTCTTTTATCCCTATTTCTCATGGGCCGTATATAAGGTTTGAAAAGGATGCGAGTCTTAATTGAAAAAAATGGGCTAACGAGTATAGTGTTGGGCCTTGTATTTGGTATGAGATAGGCCGGGGTTCATTTTGGGTTTGTGCTATTGTCTAGGCCAAATTGTGACAATGTTGGGCTGGGATTTGATAGTTGGTGATGGGCTGCATTATGATTTATGTTGGGCTCGAAAATAATTATTGTATATCTATTTTGGGCTCGTGTTAACGGATTAGGCCGGGTATTAAAACACTATCTTGTCGGGTAATGTATACATGACCGGGTTTTATTACTTAGACGACAATTATTATGGTAAATTTTTTGAGCCGATATCCGTTAACGATCATAACACATCAAATTCACGAACAACAACACAACAAACATAATACATTACACTAAAAACAATCCTTATCAAAATTCACCTTCATTCATAATGGCTAGTATTGAATTTTAATGACTACAGAGTTTTTGTCCGATGTTATTACTTTGGGATTTAAGTAGGATTTCATAGGAAGTGTCCTTATTTCTTCTTCGGTTCTTTCTTTCTCCACAACGAAGATGACTTGTGTTAGTGATGAAGACTTGGATATCTAGTTGCTTTTGTGATTCTTTCTACCTTTACCCACAAAGTAGCTATCACTTTAAGGAGTTACATTGTAGTACTTAGTGTCTCACGTAGTTGAGGAGATTTCAAGTGGTGATGTATTTTTTGTATACTTTTGGGTGAGTATATGGCACTCAGAGATTTGCCTCTGCACCGCTCTTTGTTACGCTGATAGTATAAGATTAAGTCACAAGCTTGGGATTTTTCTTCATTCTCGGGTTCGTTATATCGGGTTGTCTCCATCAGTAGTCATCAATATTAGCCTACATAATAGATAAGGGGATTTAGTTTGGGTTGATCAAGAGAGAATTGTAAAGAGAGTACCGACACAGACTACTGCTTATGCAATCACGGGTTATGAAGCTA
>BQNB010168392.1:0-13893 GCA_026074375.1 Tanacetum coccineum
AAAGCGCTCCCCACCAATGATGCTAGGGTTGTAGTAAGATTTTTGAAAGCTCTTTTTGCCCGATTCGGAACTCCCCGAGCAATTATCAGTGACCGAGGCACTCATTTTTGTAATGATCAATTTGCCAAGGTGATGCTTAAATATGGAGTTACCCATCGACTTTCCACTGCATACCATCCACAAACAAGTGGACAAGTCGAGGTTTCCAATCGGGGCTTGAAGAGAATTCTTGAGAGATCAATAGGAGAGAACCGTACCTCTTGGTCAGATAAGCTCGATGATGCTTTATGGGCTTTCCGCACCGCTTACAAAACACCCATTGGGTGTACTCCATATAAGCTGGTCTACGGAAAAGCCTGCCATCTGCCAATTGAGTTAGAACACAAGGCCTACTGGGCCTTAAAACATACGAACTTTGACCTGAAAACCGCTGGTGACCATAGGAAAGTTCAGCTGAATGAACTTAATGAGCTCCGTGATGAAGCTTATGAGAACTCTTTGATCTATAAAGAAAAAACAAAGAGGATTCACGACTCTAAGATCAAGAACCGCGTTTTCAACGTCGGTGATCGAGTCCTCCTCTTTAACTCTAGATTAAAGATTTTCTCAGGAAAGCTTAAAACCCGCTGGTCAGGACCTTTCACTATCACACAAGTTTTCCCGTACGGCACCGTCGAGTTATCCCAAAACTCCGGGCCAAATTTCAAAGTGAATGGTCATCGTTTAAAGCACTACTTTGGAGGGGACGTACCACAATTGGTAGTCCCGGATCTCCAGACATTCCCTAATGTCCAATAAATTCAGGTGACGGGTCAAGCATAGCGACCTTAAACAAGCGCTTCGTGGGAGGCACCCCATGCTTATCAGTAGTAGTAATAAATAAGTGTTTCTGTGTGAGGAGGCGTACATTTTCCATTACCCGTGTTTCGTGTTTGTGTTATTAATTATCCAGGATTGCCCGAATTGTAAAGACTCTCGTGCTCTCAGTATTGCCTTTCATCCACAAGAGTTTCACATCCTCAGCTTCATTTTGGGAATCCAGTATCCAAATCTAATCGACTAACGTTTTATCTTTTGGCACACTTCATAAACGGCCTTAGATTTACGTAGGTGCCCCTTTGAAACATCGAGGACGATGTTTAGTTCTAGTATGGGGGGGATCTTCGATTTGATTTTTACCTGCAGCCGTTGTCATCACGCAATCCCGTTTTTACCACCAAATTTTTGCAAAAATACCAAAAAAATGAAAAAATTTAAAAATTTTCAAAAATAAAATAAGTGTTTTGTCACAGTTGTGACTTTCCTAATGGGTAGAATGAGAATAATTTTTGACTCGATCGGGCGTGTTGAGCCCTAGCTAGTTCCTCAATTATAGGCTAAGCTTTCATAAGGTGAAGAACAAGAAGTGATAGAGTTAAATATAAGTTTATGTGCTGAGCAAGATTCTTCTAAAGCTTATATGAGTAACTTGTGGCTTTTTCTCCCATTAGCTTCTAATCCACCTAATCATACGTGCTCAATTCAATTCAACTAAGTCAATCAATGTTTTCAGAAAAAGCTTCAAATTTGTAACTTGATTCTTTAAAGCGAGATTTTTCTGTTCTTAGTAATTTGAAAGTTAAAATGCCAAAGAAGCATGAATGAAATATGAATGCAAAAATGCATGAATATTGAAATTATGCCAATGAAGCATACATTTGAGTATATGGAGCAAGTAAAAGATGTGTCGTGATATCCCACTCCGCTAACCACGAGGTGGGGGTTCAAACTAACTTCTAGGGATTTGGTGTGTTGTGATATCTCACCAGGAAGCGAGGTCTAGGTGAGGGTTCAAACTAAGACACCTATCCTTAGCCATATTAGGAAGAAGGTGTTGATGTGATTTCCCACTACGCTAGCAACGGGATGGGTTTTCAAACTAAGAACACCGGTCGTTGGTTGTGATATCCTACTAGGGAGCGAGGCCTAGGTAGGTGTTCAAACTAAGCAACGCATTCCTAGCTTTAAGAACTTATGATTATAATGATGAAGATGTTGCAAAAAGTTCTACAGTTAAAATTTCGTTCTTTAAAATCAAGTTACAAGGTCCTAATAAGTTGTTGCTTTGAGTCATGATTCATCTTGAATCACGACTATGGAAATAAGTTGATCTATGGTTGAGTTGAAATGAGTACACACATTTAAATCATATATCCATGTTGGGAGTTAAAAGTTCACAAGTCATAAGTATGAGTGCTTAGTATTTAGACTTATATTGACAAATGATCTTGTTTAATTGCTTGGTTTGGAACTAGTGAAAAATCGGGGACGATGAATTTATCCGTCAGGACATCCGTAGATTATTCTATGGGCGTTTCTCATTCTATGATCCCAATGTTGATATAATAAAGGAAGTCAAACAGGAAGTCGAGAAAAGAAAAAGGAAAATCCAAAAATATTAAGGATAGTTAGTGTATAGATAAATAAAAAAAATAAAAATAAATAAATAATGGTGAAAACGGGACTTGTCGAAGCTTTTGATTCTTTAGTTCCCCTTGACAAACACTTAGCTACTTTTCGAGGTTATTAGTCGAGGGGGATTGAGATTCTTAGTTTTCGTAAATGTTTACTTCATAACATTGCGTGAGGACACGACAATACCTTAGTATGGGGGATTTTGGTATGTGTTTAATTACACATACCTTTTACCTTTAAAAACAAGTTAAAATAACCAAAAACGGACTTAAAATGCCAAATATATGCTTGTTTTGCTAATTGTGTTGTGCAGGAACGGATATCTAAGAAAAGGACGAAAAACGAAGCCAAAACGACAAAACCGGACACGGAATGGAAAAGCGTGGAAAAAGACAAAGTCAAGTCCAAGCCCAAGTTTGAAAAAGTCAACCCAAGTCAACCCCGACAAACCCGAAGCCAAAAGTCAAGAAAAACAAGTTTAGGGACTAAACTTGTAAATCCCTAAACTTGTTTTAAAAGAAGAAAAGAAGGAAATAGAGAGAAGGGTTAATTCTGCCAAATTGGCAAAGTTAAACCACAAGGGGCATCCCTGCCAAACCCTCATACTTGTACCACACAAGGACGAATTCTGCAAAGCCATATATAACTTTCAGGGACTGAAACTGCCAAAGTCCCCAAACTCTCATTAACCAAGGACGAAAATTGCAACATCACCTATATCCTTGGAGGACCAATTTTGCCATTTCTCCAAACCCACACCCTGTCACCCCAAACCCTTTTATAACACTTTCCCGCCCTTTTCAAACCCCAACACAACTCACGGGTTAACCTCCCCCTCTTTTACCCTGCATCCCTTCAACACCATGGGTAAACATCACCCCCTCCTCCACTAAGCTTTCCCAGCTACAAATTGCCAAGCTGGCAATCCTCACCAAATCCTAGACATATCGAAGGCTAGGATGAACTCAAAAGAAGCACACAAGCAAGATTGATGGCTGAGATGAAGACTCTCAACTCCCTCTCACACAACTAACACAACAAGAAAGAAGAGCAGCTGATTTTTAGTCTTTAAATAGTTTAGGATTTTCAGTTAGGAAGTATCATCGAAGTTTTTAAGTTTTTAAGTTTTAGTTGTAATTTTAGAATTTTTAAAAGTTCATTGTAATCTTTTTTTAAAGTTGTAATTCTGTTTCAAAAAGCCTTGTACTCTTTTGAAGATTAATGAAAAAAAAATTGTTTAAATTCTTCTTTATAAATTCTGCCTTATAAGTAACTGTTGTTGATAAGCAAAAGGAAGCATGGTCTAAACCTGGAAGAGACCTTGGGTTAGAGTTGTAATCAAACCACAAAGGACTATGGTGTTTTAGGAATTAGGATTTAGAACCTTATTCATTTGGACTTCTGTAAGTTTTCTTTTTTTACCTCAGTTACTGTAGCACTTCTTATTGGCTTATTTCTAGCTTATTAATGTTCTTTTGAGCTTATTTGTGCTTATTAATGCTTAAGTATGCCTTTTAGTGCTTTCATTTCATTTTCATGCAATTTGAGTGAAAACTGCCTAATTTAGCTTATTTATGTCACTAGCTTATCCCCCTTTTAAAAGTGCTTATTTGTTTTGCTTTTCACATTTTTATTGCTTAAATTTGCATGATAATTAGTGGTCTTTAAAAATCTTAAGCTTAAAACAGTTCTTGAGTGTTTTAAAATCAGTTTTAAAATATAAAGGGGTGTTTGGGTTAAGAATGAAAACGGGTCAAAATGGTGTGTCATGGGTTGGGGTTACATGGGTAGATTTAGCTTAAGTGTTTGAGCTTATTTGAGTCTGTTTTCAAAAGGTTTTTAAGTTTAAAAATGTTTTTCAAGGTTGTCTAATTCATTCTTTAAAACTGTTGGATTTTTAAAAAAAACCCAAAGTGCTTATTTGGACAAGCACTTGGAATCTTGAGTTGTGGTTTTAAAAAGTGTGTCATTGTGTGTCTAAACAAGTTGTAAACAAGTGCTTTGAGTCACTTGACTTTTTAAGTCAAAACTGCCAAAGACTTAAGTGTAATTTTTATAAAAGCAAAAAGCCCTTTTACATTCTCTAAAATCAGCAGGTTTATTGGTGTTTTAGGGTTCTAGAAGAAAAAACGTATGCACAAGTTTCTTTTAAAGCCAAACTTAATCTGTTTTAACCCTAAGACTTTTATTTTAAAGTTATTTGAACAGCTTATTTGTAAGCTGTCAATATAAGCCTTTGATTTTAGCCCATTTCCCCTGGTGCTAATGGCCATCTTCAGCACACTATCTAGCTCATTAGTGAACTTAAGCCCAAGTTTTTGGCTTATCTAAAAAGCCAATAAGCCCTTGTTTAAGCCCCTTTAGTTGTAGCTTTTAGCTTTTCCTTTTTCATTGCTTATTTAGTATAGACAGTCAAAGAAAACAAGCCACTTTTGCCTTAAGTTAGTTTAAGCTTCTGTCAACTTAAGCTCTTTTTTTTAGCTTATTTAGTTATAGATTTTAGCTCATAGTGCTTATTTAGGATAAGTTAGTCAATTCTCTTAGCTTATTTGTCCAAGTTTTAGCTTAAGTGTCCAAAAAGTCCCAAAAGACTTAGCCATTTTAAGCTTTAAGCTAACTTTAAGCTGTTGTCGACTTTAAAAGCTCTTTTTAAGCTTATTCTTAGCTTTTCAAAAAAAGTTGTAGTTTTGAAAATTGTTAAGCTCAAGGAGCTTAACAACTTTGGTTCACAAAGTTTTTCAAAAAAAAAAGAGAGGAGACAAGGGGTGACCCGGGTGAGCAAGACTCGAACCCGGGCCTCTACCTCGTACACCTCTCTTTTATAAACCATCCTTACCGCTGCGCCCTTTGGACTTTTTCATTAAAGTCCCTAGTGGTTTGCTATTTAAGGGTGTTTTCACTCTTATAAGCTATAAGCTGTTATAGCTTATTTGCGGGCTTATTTATAAGCAAATTTTTGGTTTCTTATTTTTCGTAAGTTAGTTATAGTATCAAGTAATTTTAGTAAATTTTTCAGAATTTTTAAAAGTAGTTTAGTATTTTTTATCATTTAATTTAGTTAAAACTTTAAAAAATTCATAAAAAATATAAAAATTGTCAAAAAAAATATTTTTCTATTTTAGAAAATTTTCTTTAATCATATAGTTTGTAGGAAAAATGCAAAAACTTTCGTAGGGTCATTTTTGAATTTTTCAAAGTCATTTAGTATTTTTTACAATTTAATTTCGTTAAAAGTTTAAAAAATTCATAAAAAATACAAAAATTATCAAAAAAATATTTTTCTTTTTTAGAAAAAATTTCTTTAGTCTTATAGTTTGTAGGAAAAATATAAAATTTTTCGTAGGGACATTTTTGCAACTTTTTGCTTTTTAAAGGATCGGTGTCCGGTTGGGTTTTTTGTGTTGAACTCGTTTTGAGGTCAAACGAACTACGTTTTCGGTCTCTAGACTTTTTCATTATTCGTTATTTGTTCCTAGAGTAGTTTAGAAAGTGAAAATTTTGTAGGGTTTATTTAAGATTTTAGGTTTTCCCCTTTGTTCGGGGTCTGTGCTCTCGTTTTTTTAGCTTATTTTCATATTTTTTAGGATTTTCTTAAACGTTTTTGTTTGTTATTGTTTAATTTGACTTTCCTCACTCGCAAAAATCAATTCTCTCCATTCAAACTCAAAATCTTTCCGATGTATCGATTCTCCAGTCCAGCCTCGTTAGGGATAAACGACCCGGGAACACTCTATACTACTTCTCGGTTTTATTGATTCTGCTTTTAGACTATTCTTACCTATATATTTTATATTTTATTTATATTTATATATATTTAAAGGTGTAGTTAGACAATCAATTTTTGGCGCCGTTGCCGGGGAGGCTGTGAAAACGATTATCGTACGTTTGACAAATTGTGTTTGAATCTGTGAATATTTTCTTTTATAAAAAACATAAAAAATACAAAAATATTTTTCATTTTCTTTTATTAGTATAATTATCAGATAAAAACAAAAAAAAAACAATGTCATAAAAATAAAAAAATCACAAATTGTAAAAAATTACCAAATATAATATTCTCAACTGTTTGGTAATATTCATAATACTTCGTGTGAATTGTTGGTTCCCAATTCGAAAAAAAGATTTAAAAATTGCATGTGTGTCTCTTCAACCGTGGCTCCCTTGAAAAGTTAAACAACACTATAAAGTGGTATATAGGAGGGTTGTTCCGAGGAATACGACCCGAAAGGAGAAATAAGCTTTATGCTCTATTCCTACTCCTCCGCTACTGAGCGTTTTTTTTTAAGAGCTACGTGAAGTTAAGTAGTTATTTGGTTTTGAAGTTGTCTTATTATTGTCGTTAAAATCATTGTGAATAAATCATTGAAAAACCAAAAAATTAGTGTAAATTTTCTTTTTATATTTCTATTTTGTGCATGCGCACTCGTTCTCAAGCCCGTAGACGTCGACAACCACAAGTCCGACAAACTTCTGTTGAATCATCCAATCTTGAGAAACCTGATATTCCTGCCCCATAGTTACGATAGCTGATAATAGTTACTATGCGCAACCTGCTCGAAGCACCCACGGGGGTACGAGGATCTGATTGTTATTCCGGAAATCACCACGAATAACTTAGGAGAATAAGGATGGACTTAGAATCATGTCCACAAACAATCAATTTTTTGGAAATAATAAAGAAGGACCCACATGCTCACATCCGTTATTTCAACCAAGATCACTTCTACGATGCAAGATTCCAAAGTACAATACGTCGGTTTAAACTGATGCTCTTTCCGTTTTTCTCTCGAAGGGGCCAGCCCGGATATGGTGGAAAAGAAACCCCCTCGGTCGATTGAAACATGGGATGATCTGGTTTCGAAATTTATTAACAAATTCTTCCACCCTCTAAAACGGACAAATCTCAGAAATGAAATCAAGAGATTTCAGCAAAATTTGCATGAGAAGTTTATGAGGCTTGGGATCGTTTCAATGATCTTTTTATGGGGATGCTATCATGGGTTTTCAGTATTGCATAACTCGATACATTCTTATAATGCCCTAAATTAATTGATCAAGATTCATTGAACTTGCTGCTGAGGTTGGTAACTTCTTAGAGAAAATGCCTCGGGAATGTTTAAAATCATGAGAGAAGTTAAGGTCGTAACAAGAAAACAAAGTGTTGTAGTAAAAATGAGTACATGCTCTTCCACCCAGCAGTCTCATTGATGTTGCTGAATAAAAGACATTGGTTCGGGCATTAATTCTCGACAGAAGAACCAAACCCCAGCTTCCGCCCGTAAAGCGGTTGAACAAGTGTGTAACTTGTGGGGCAGAGGTCCTTTTATCAACTGTCCAGCACTAACAGCAACATTTACCATGAAAAAAAAAACATATCCAAGAGTATGTGTCCCAGGCTGTCTTTGCTGGGCCACTTATTACAAGCTAATTCTGGTTATGACCATCGATGGATCCCTCCAAAATCAAATTCGTACCTCCTTGTTTTTCCTCCCATTCAGTATCCCTCATGCAAATTCGACCTACGATGATCCATTCTTGCTTGATGGACAACTAATTATTGTATCTATGTAAAAGAAAGATGTCTTACTTGACGGCCAATTAATCTTGTTCTCAGAAATTCCCTTGCTTCACGGGCATAAGGAGAGGGTTTCTTTTCTTTGACGGACTTTTCGAGGATATTGGGACTACGCTGTTTTTAGTTAGTCCTAATGATTAGTCAAAGTCATTTATGTATGATTAGTCAAAGTTATTTGACTGACATAAATATGTATGATTAGTCAAAGTCATTCAAGTTATTATGTCAGGTCAATTAATGGTCATTATGTATTTTGGCTCAAGCCGTTTTTGGAATAGTCGTTTCACTCTATATATTGTATTCAATTGTTTGAGGTATACAAGACACAAATTATATCTCTAAAACCTTTCTTATTTGGTATCAGTGCTTTACCTGCTGATCCAAATCCCTAAATCATCACCTAACCTCGATTTAACAGTCGAACTCATCACTCTGCCATGACAAACTCCGAATACACCACCACCCCCTCCTGCCCTTTCCTGGTTGAAAACTCTACGCCTGGTGGTACATTTGGTACATAACATCAATAGTCGTACCGAAAAACTCGATCTTCAGGAATGAACTACTCCACATGGAGTTACTTTTCAATGGGCACTGCTAGACAACTTTAACGTGCTAAACCACATCGATGGTTCGACGTTCAATCTGATCACCAACCGACGATAATGCGATCACGGCTGACTCCATCGTTAAATCATGGATCTTTTTACCCTTTCTCCAACGCTTAGGAAAAAGGATGATAACACAACCTGCTTCTGCTAAAGCCGCCTGGACACCATCGAAACCTCTTCCAGAAAACAAAAAGGACAGTACGTTGCTTCTTTAAAAGGATGTGAACTACGTGTCATTCAAATGGGCGGACGACACACCAGACGCCTACTTCTCCAAGATTTGAATTCATTATCACTTTCTTACCGACCTTGCTCGACCATGGATTGGTGACGATATTGTCACCTATGTCATCAACAACCTAAGTGAAAAATACGGAAGCCTTGCTCAAATAATTGCTCACAAAGATCCTTTTCCTGACGTAGCAACTGTTCGCACCATGGTCACGACTGAG
This sequence comes from Tanacetum coccineum, assembly GCA_026074375.1. NCBI lineage: Eukaryota > Viridiplantae > Streptophyta > Magnoliopsida > Asterales > Asteraceae > Tanacetum > Tanacetum coccineum. The sequence goes on from BQNB010168392.1 coordinate 9,093, forward strand.
GAGATGGTTTGTGTTAAAGCAACCGATACTCTCTACCTCCACTACATCAAGCTCACCACAAGTGCTTCTTGCTACATCCCAACCACGGATTCAAGACAACCGCAACAATCGTGATCGCGTGCCCGTTAATGAGAACAGACAGAGATCTGCCGCAACTTTGGCGAGGTTATTTGCGCTGGGGGTCGAATTGTCGTTTCTCATGCCTCTCCAAAAGGGCACCAACAACCCAGCCGACTCATCTCACTAATACTCGATTCCATGCAAAAGGGCCTGGACACACTGTTTAATTCAGCAGCCAACAACACCTTCTATCTCATTTGGCCCCAACAAAACCTATGCACAGTAGGCTTAACCATTTCGCCGGTGGTCAGCAAAAGTTCACATAACAACACAATGGGACTTAAGGGCCAAATCGCCCTCCAGGATAATTTCAGCAATGCAACCACACCAGCCCACGTCGCGGTTTCAATGGCACCAGCAGGCCCTCTACGGCTGTGTACAAAAACAATCTGCCTCTTCGGTGTTCGATAGTCAAGAGACACAACATGCCACATGCTTTTAATACTTTGACTTCAGGATCGGCTAACTCAATTGGAACATGGATATTGGTTGCGTCATCTCACCTTTACTCTTCAGGTTATAATCTTTGTACTATTTTTAATTCTGCATATATCCATATGTTCTTGTTGGTGAGGAATCTATTCTAGTCACAACACGGGCCATAGCACGCTACAACTCCTACCGTATACTTCACTTAATAATTGTTCTCACTTACACGAATATTGTCAAAAACTTAATTTCTGTACGTCAATTCGTTCGTGAAAATAAATGTACAATTGAATTTGACGAGTTTGGTTTTTCTGTAAAGGATTTCTGACCCGTCAAATTCTCCTAGATGTGAAGACGGGTGGACCTTATCCTGTCAGTCTCCGTCGTACCCTCAGCTTTTATGGTTGGACAGCAAACGTTTCATTTAAGAAACTTATATGTTGGCACCAACGACTTGGTCATCGGGAAGTGAAGTGGGCTACGTTCGTTAGTTTCTAATAATTAATTTATGTAATAAGAACACGTTCTTCCGTGCTTTGCCATACTTGTTCCTTTCTCACTTCAAACACTATTGTTAAGGCTCCTTTTGATATTATATCCATTCTGATTTTATGGACATCTCCTCTTATAGTGTTCCTCTCGGGTATTTAACTATTTGTCTTGTTTCTTGATCATTTCTCACTTACTTATGGGTGTACCCTTTTACGACATATGTCGGATGTGTTGTCCAAATTTATTCACCTTTGTGCTTATGTTTAGAACCATTTTTAATTGTGACATTTAAATCTTTTGACCAAATGTGATCATGGAGGTGAGTTTGACAATTTGCCTTCACCAACTATTTGTGACCATTGGTTATTTCCATTCGTTTCAGTGTCCCAAGACTTCACAACAAAATGGAAAAATCTGAGAATGCTTACGCACCATCTAGAACATGATTTCGTACTTTACTTTCCAAGCTCACCTGCCACCTACATTTTGGCGTTGAAAGGCTCTTCACATGGGACCGCCGACTCTTGAACCATCTTACCCTTCACCGCTATCAACAATGATATACTCACACTCGCCTTTTTTAAAACAAAACACGAATATGCGGATCTTCGTATTTTTGGTTGCCTTTGCCTGATCCTCATCTTCACAAATTCACAAATTGAACACGGGCACACCCGCTATTTTTCGGTTGGGATATCGACAAATCATGGGTTATCGATGCCTAGGACTTAAAACGAACAAAAAAATATCTTATCCCGTCATGTAACATTTGATGAGACAGTTTTCCCATATGGATCTATGACTCCTCATGACTCACCCTCGTACACATTTTTCGACACTTGCCCAAATCATACATCAAACACATATATCCAAACTATTTCTGCATCACACTTCCACACCACTAGAAATTCTACTGCTGCTCACCAGTCCACCCGAAGCCCACATACAAACCGGGCTACCAAAACACTTGATCTAGCCCATTCCCTACTCACCCAACGTACCAGCCAACATTCCTACGCATCCATGAAACATACTCATTCCTATACACAACCACAATAATCCCACTCGATCACTCCCATGGTACTCGTTTCGCTTTTGTCGGTACTATGTTCCCACTTAACGTTTTAACTTACCGTGTAACCTATCACCTTTTCCTAATCTATCCATTTGCTTTTCGTGACCAAATTGGGTATCGTGCTTGCTTTGATTGAATATATACTGTAATTAAAAATATATACTTTGACCATGGTGCGAACAGTTGCTAGGTCAGGAAAGGGATCTTTGTGAGCAATTATTTGAGCAAGGCTTCCGTATTTTTCACTTAGGCCGTTGATGGCATAGGTGACAATATCGTCATCATCCATGGTCGAGCCAAGGTCGGTAAGAAGAGTGATAATGGAATCAATCTTGGAGAAGTAGGCGTCTGGTGTGTCGTCGCCCATTTGTATGACACGTAGTTCACCTTTTAAAGCAACGGTACGTGTCCTTTTGTTTTCTTGGAAGATGGTTTCGATGGTGTCCCAGGCGGCTTTAGCCGAAGCAGGGTTGGTGCTGATCATCCTTTTCCGAAGCGTTGGAGAAAGGGTAAGAAAGATCCATGATTTTACGATGGAGTCAGCCGTGATCCATTCGTCGGTTGGTGGATCAGATGTGGACGTCGATCCATCGATGTGGTTTAGCACGTTAAAGTTGCTGCAGTGCCCTTTGAAAAAGTAACTCCATGTGGAGTAGTTCGATTCTTGAAGATCGAGTTTTTCGGGTACGAGACTATTGATGTTATGTACCGCGTAGAGTTTTTCAACCAAGGTAAGGGCAGGAGGGGGTGGTGGTGTATTCGAGTTTGTCATGGCAGAGTGATGAGTTCGACTGTTAATGCTTCGGGGATGTTTCTATCTCAACAAAAGTATGCGACTGAGGTTCTTGATCGGGCTGGTGTGCTTAATTGTAAACCGTGTCATACACCTGTTGACACGGACTCCAAACTTTCTGCAGATGGTGCTTCTATTTTTGAATCTACATTATATCACAGCCTAGCCGGGGCCTTACAGTATCTCACCTTTACCCGGCCTAACATTTCATATGCTGTTCAGCAGGTCTGTCTCTTTATGCATGACCCCCGAGAGCCTCATCTCTCTGCTCTCAAGAGGATCTTACGGTATGTGGGTGGCACCTTATCTTATGGATTACAGCTTTATTCCTCTACGACGTCATCTTTAGTGGCTTACTCAGATGCGGATTGGGCAGGTTGTCCCACTACTCGTCGATCAATCTCTGGTTATTGTGTTTTTCTTGGCAATAATCTTCTCTCCTGGTCATCGAAACGCCAATTTACTCTCTCTCGATCTAGTGCTGAGGCTGAGTATAGGGGTGTTGCCAATGTGGTTGCTGAAACTTGCTGGTTACGTAATCTATTACATGAACTTCATACACCTCTAGCCACTGCTACACTTGTCTATTGTGACAATGTGAGTGCCGTCTATCTCTCTTCTAATCCCGTGCAACATCAACGCACCAAGCATATCGAGATTGACATTCACTTTGTTCGGGATCTTGTTGCTACCGGTGCTATACGAGTTCTACACGTCTCGTCACGTTATCAGTATGCGGATATCGTCACCAAAGGTTTACCTACTAGTTTATTTGATGAATTTCGTACCAGTTTGAGCGTCCGGTGTCCTCCCGCTCCAACTGCGGGGGAGTGTTTGTCAATGTAATTTATGATTGTCAAAATTTCTAGTCAAAGTAATTTATTATAGTCAAAGTTATTAGTCAAGTCATTTATGTTAGTCAAATTTATTTAATATGGATTCTAGAATACTCCATATACTCCTATATATTGTATCATTGTTATGAGAAATGGAAGACACAAATTATATCTCTAAACCCTTTCTTACATTATCAAGAAGATACAATTTGATGATAGTGAACAATTTGTACAGCTATTCGGTCTAATATTAGTAAAACATAAGAAGGTATGTAACAACGAGGCCATGATTGAGTCGGGAGTAAAGCTTGTATTGAAGAAGCAAAGACCTTTCATTCTTAAAGTGTTAAGATACTTAGCCAGTAAATTACCGGTAATCTTTTTTATTCAAATAGTATGTATAATTGACCAGGGTAACCCCTTCTACTATCAACTTTTTTTCATGAAGGTGGAAGTGATGAATGAATCGGCGATTGAATTGGATGCTTGTATGATGCAGGTTATTACCATAACTATATCTTACTTATTGCCTAGTACAGGTTGTCTCTAGGCTACACACTCCACTATCCAAATAAGCCAATAAAGTTTGCTACTTCAGGTTAACAAAATATGAAGAATTATGACATCATGTGTTGAGTATTTTAGTTCAGTATTATTTATACAGCAATGATATACTACGTTGGTGACTTCAGCATAAACACTTTGTTTTACTAGATTGATATGATTACGTAAAAGTGATATACAATTATTAAGAACCAATATTTTTCTTTTTACAGCTTCAAAGAGGATTTCTTGAACCTACGATATGTATTACTATCGAAAGCATCATGTCATATCACCTCTTAGAAAAGATTTTATTCGATAAAAGTCCTCATCTTCTCCCGGCGATGAATTTGATTGAAAATGCAAGGACTTTAAGGGAGAAAGAGGCCAATAATGATTGCATAGCAAATTTGAACAGGGCAATAGAGATGCTGGTAAGTTATCTTATTCACACAGTATATATATGGTTACATGCTACTCTCTATTTAGCAACCATCTGTAAAATTTCTTATT
>BQNB010168393.1:1375-13893 GCA_026074375.1 Tanacetum coccineum
CAAGTCAGTAATGGCTTGGGTCCCCAAAGGTAACTAACTTCATAAGTTTTCGTGTGCAGAGCAATTCCCAACTAAATGAAAAAGAATTTTTAGATACCTCAAAGGCAAACCATCATTAGGTCTTTGGTATTCTAAGGATTCTCCATTGGAGTTAGTTGCTTATACTGATAGTGACTATGCTGGAGCTACACTTGATAGGAAGTCAACCACTGGAGGTTGTCAATTTTTGGGAAATAGGTTGATTTCTTGGCAATGCAAGAAACAAACTGTGGTTGCCACCTCTACAACTGAAGCTGAATATGTGGCTGCTGCAAGTTGCTGTGGACAAGTTCTCTGGATCCAAAACCAATTGCTTGATTATGGGTACAATTTTATGAACACTGTTATTTACATTGACAACACCAGTACTATCTGTATTATAGAAAATCCTGTTCAACACTCTAAAACAAAACACATAGAGATTAGGCATCACTTTATAAGAGATTGTAATACTAAAAAGTTGATTCAAATGGCTAAAATTGATACTCAACTTAATGTAGCTGATCTTCTTACAAAAGGTTTTGATGCTGGTAGATTTCAGTACTTGGTTTCAAGTATTGGAATGCTTAATCTCTAAGGCCTAAATCTCTTGGTTGTTTTGTAAAGTCTGTTAAATGTTAGTACTGTTAGTGTTTGTCAATTAATACTGCTAGATCTAATTAGTACTGCTAGTTATATTTAACACTGTTTGTTAACACTGTTGTTTATAATTAGTACTGCTAGTTATATTTAACACTGTTTGTTAAAACTGTTGTTTTTAGTTACTACTGCTAGTTATGTCTATGTATCTTTGTTAATCTTGTGAATAACACTTAATACTGTTAAACATGAATCATGTTTGGATTATGTTTGTCTTGGTTTTAAGCTAACTTTTTCAGGAAAAACAATGAGGTGTCATATAGGTTACTCCATAATGTATCAGTTGAGGGGAGGAAACATGTATGCTGTTCTTAAAGTGTTGGTTGTTATACCACACAACAAATGGTCATCAATTCACCATGTCTAATAAACATCAAGAATTGACTAGTCCAGAGCAAACGGCTCCTGGTAAAGACTTCCCAAATCCGTTGATAGTTGATAGTTTACTCAAAACTATATGGTTCTCAATGCACCATGTTATTACAATGAAGCATTGGCTAGTCCAGAGCAAACGGCTACTGGTAAAGACCTCTCAAATCCGTTTATGGCTGGTAGTTTGCCAAAAACTACACTTTGTGTGATTTTGTGAGCTAAAACAAAATAAAGCAATGCTAGTTCCAAGCAAACGCTATTGGTAAAGACTCATACAAATCCGTTTCTGGCTGGTAGTTTGCCAAAAACTACATTTGTGGGATTGTGTGAGCTAAACAACAAAGTGAATAGGTGAGCTCAAAAACAGAAGAGTGACTGGTGAAAAATAGACTGAGTGAAAAGTGAGCCAAAAGATTTGAGAGATGGAAATGTGGAGCCTAAAAACGAAATGAGAGATTGTGTGAAGTTATTCTTTCAAAGTCTTTCAAATATGGTGTTTGTACTGCTTAAGGGTGGAGATGTTAATTATGGCTAGCGCAGTTTTAGTACTGCTAGGCTATACTTAATACTGTCTGATTGGGACGTTAGTTCACTGTTTGGGACCTAACAGATGTTACATGAATTAATAGAGCCGTTGAGATATTTTCGACAAATACCTATGGAATAGGGGTTTTGACCAATTGGACTTTTGTGGTTCAATTATTTATTCATATGCTTTATTCACAAGATCTTCAATTTTAACTTAATTTTGGTCCAACAATATCTCTCTGTTTTTCTATTAATTGCAATTAAACTTTCTCAGCCCTCTTTCATACATCACGAACTATACCACTAAATACTTCACATTGTTACTCATGGGCTCTTTTGGATTTAGTGATAAACATAAAATGGTTAGCTTGTTGGAGAAATCTACGGTAGTGCGGTTTTCATCATTCATTGATTTCATACTCGAAGTCTTATTTGCTATGCACTTTACTAAGAAACCAGAGGTGTGTGTCTCATTTATAAGACAATTTTGGAGGTCTGCTGAGATTGTGACTGATGATGATGGCACCGTTAAGATTCATGCTACTATCGATGGACACTCACTGTCAATAACTGAAGGTTCTCTACGGCGACATCTCAAGTTGGATGATCAAGATGGAATTAACTCTTCATTCCATACTACAGAGATATTTGCTCAACTCGGCGCTTATGGGCTATTTGCTGCACTAACTCAGATAAGTTAACCTTTCAAAAAGGTGCATTTTCACCTCAATGGAGGTTTCTTATACATAATATCCTTCACTGTTTAAGCCCTAAGAAGACTGCTTGGGAGCAGTTTAGCAGTAACATTGCAGCAGCTGTCATTTGTTTAGCCACAGATAGAAAGTTCAATTTTTCTAGGATGATCTTTGACCATATGGTGTCTAACATATCTAGTCCCCATAAGTTTTTGATGTACCCTAGGTTTGTCCAACTATGCCTAGACATGCAGAGACATAAGCTTCAACAACACTCACGAGTTTATTCTGTTCCCTCTCTCACCATGAAGGTTTTTAGCAACATGAAGAGAATCACAAAGGGTTTTTCAGGGCAGGAAGTTGATTTATTTCCAAATATGTTAGCTGCTCCTACACACTCAGCTTCACCTTCCAACAGCATATCTTCACCTGAACATACCCCATCTCAACCATCACCTCCTCAACCATCACCTCAACCATCTCCTCCTCAACCCTCACCTACACAACCTTCCCCAACTCACCTTGGCTCAGAATATCATCCTCCTACACCCCATGACTCACCTCTCCATGCTGTTCACTCACATGGAAGTGATGAGGGTAGTTTGAAACTACAAGAATTGATGAATTTGATTAACACACTTTCTGACAGGGTTGGAGTGCTAGAGGCTGATTTGACAAAGACAAAGAAAACCTACAGCTCTGCCTATACTAAGCTCATTCTAAGGGTCAAGAAACTGGAGGCTCAGTTAAAGGTTGGGAAAGCAAGGAGACATTCTAGGTTTGTTATTTCAGATACTGAGATAGGTGAAGATGATTCTTCCAAACAGGGGAGGAAATTCTCTAAGGAAGGAGTTCAAGATGATGAAGGAGTTCATGAAAAAGCAAGCAATGACACTGAGATTTTTGTTCAAGAAGTGACTCCAACAGAACTCATTCAAGATCAAGAAGGAAGTGGGAAAGCAAGTGATGAGGTTAGTACTGCTGGCTTGAAGAAAGGGTACAGCTGAGGAAGAAGTTCAACAGTTAGTTACTGCTGAGCGTAACTATTACGTACTGGCGGCAGGAACTGTTACATATCAAGAAGAAGTGCATGAGATAAGATCAAGAAAAAGAAAAGGAAAAGCCATCTTGATTGAAAAGAGCCTAAGAGATGTCTATGATGCGATATTGAATACAACGTACAGTTAAGTCTTTCGCTGAAGCATTTAGGCTTAAAGAAAAGATGCATTGAGGAACAAAGGGCTCAAAGTGCTGAGATGCAGTGATTGCTAGACAGTGGGTAAGAAGAAAGGAAAAGGAGCTATGGATGAAGTGAGTTACAAAGAAGATTGACTGGAATGATCTTCAGTCTTAGATTTTTTCTCTCAAAATGAGCCTAAGTCTATTGCTCAAGTAGATGGATCCATGGTAGTATTGAAGAACCAAGGAATTTTAAGATCTCTGATTTGAGGGGATGTCCTACAATGAAATAAGGTATTTTTGAAAAGCTGTGGGGATTTTTATCAAAAAATTTTTTTTTTTTATGCCTATGGATGCAGGAAAGCTTGTAAAACGCAAAAAGTCTCTGAATAAAAGAAAGGTCTTCTGATAAGATTGTGGAAGAGAGGTGTTGCACAAAAGGAAAGGGAATGAAGTTGTACAAAGAACCAGCAAACAAAGAGAAAACGTCTTTTCCTAGAAAAACTACAAGGAAAAGACAAAGTTCAGAAGACAGATGCTGACAAAGATGAAATCTAAGAGATTTTTGGATATAGTTACCAAGAGAGAAGCTCCCATAGAGATTGTATCTTTATCACACAAGTTTCTATTTAGATTGGAACGACAGTTGTGTTGACAGAGACTTTTGTACTATCAAGTTTTCAGGGGTGATGGTGCTCTAAAGAATTATAGATCTATGTGATTGCTTCATGATTTTGATACTGTATGGGGGGGGGATTTGATACAATTGTTCAGGTTAGTTAAGGAGTGAATACAGTCTTCTTGCACCAGAAGGTTTTGATTTATGTTTAGGGAGATTGACATACCTTGTTGAGCTGATAAGTGATGGAGATTTGGAAACGACAAAATTAACAATCTTTTGAGCTGGAGATTATGTGATTTCTGTGGTATTCATATTTTGTTGATGAACAATGGATTGGCAATCCATATGTTGACAGAAAAGAAGTATCCCTTGAGTCAAGAGATGTTGTCAAAGATGTTAAGTACAAGATTGGAGGTAGATCATGAAAGTTCCCAAGCTTTTGAACTCCTTAGATTCATAAGAGCTCAAGTGCAGAAATGAAAGTGTTGAAAGATTCATCAGCGTAGAAGAAGAATAGACGATTTTATTCAAAAAAAAGAATCTTGTGATTTAAAGGACAATCACAAGTTTATGGAGGAGGGATTGATTGGGAATAATCTTCATATGACTTAATACTGCAAACAGTACTTAAAGGAGTTTGTACTGCCAGCACAAATTTCGTACTGCCAGGAAACATTAATACTGCTAATTGAAGAGTTTTGTCTGCTAACTGGTCAAAGCTGATATATGAGAAAGAAGGTATGGAGAGCATTTCGGTATTTTTAGTTTTGAATTGTAACTGTCTCCTAATAGGTTTGGAGTTTTATATTTGTAATGGGATCCTTTGTATTTCTATAATGAGATCCCTAGAGTACGTTATAGTTAGAATTTTTAGAGATACACGAGAGTGTTTTGTAATAGCTTTCAAGGGTTGTGTAACCCCTGTAACTTTTAAGAGTACGCGTATTATTTATAATATTGAAGCTCAGTGAGTTTTGTGTTTATTGTTTTGTGTGTGATCTTTACTTTTTCATTTAGAAATTTCTCTAGGAGTATCAAAGTGTAGATTAGCATACCACTGGGTATTGTCACTTAAGTCTCAATCCTGTTTTTTCTGGTTATACCTAGGTAACACTTACTCGTTATTATCATAAAGAACGATCAAGCGTGGGTAAAATAAGACACAAAAGCTAAATGTTTATGGCAAGTTTAGATCAAATAAGCAACTACATAGACAATAAGCTAAAACAAGTAACGCCTTAGACCTTATAAGCACTAGTGAGAAAAATAAGCAAAATAAAACAAAGCTGTAAGCACAGAAAAAAGCAAATAAGCTATAAGTAAACACTTTAACAAAAGCCTAAGGGACACTTTCTAGCTTTTTTATTTTTTATTACGCTAGAAGATGGACATTTTTTGGGCTTCTGAGACTTATAAACTTATAAAAGTTAGATCTAATGCTATCTATATAATCAGTTTAAAAACATTTTGAAAATTATATTAAAGCCAGATAAAGATTGGGAAAAGGGCTTTTTGGCTCAGTAGCTGCTGATTTTGGTTGCTTTAAAAAAGCATAATGGGCTTTTTGCAGCTAGAAATAAGCTTGTAGAATAGTTAACAGTTACAAAAATAGTGAAACAGATAGGTTTATAATCCAAACTATTATTTTTTTCAATTTCAACTTCTAAAATTATTATTAACTAAGCTAAATTAAGCTTGAAAAATGGCATTTTATACTGTAAAAATTGAAATGTCACCTTGACAGGTTGAGAACCAAAACCACAAGACTAAAGCATATTTGTCCAACTCTATTACTACTGCATTTAGATCCTAAAACAAGCATAAAAACAGTTCTAAAAGGCCACTACTAAAAAATATATAACAATAAGGGGGGCCATATCAGACATTAAAATACACAGATTTAAAGAAACATGGCTTAACCTTAAAAATGAATTTTCTACTTTAAAAACTTTTTGAAACAGCTTAAAACAACTTAAAAAGGCTTGACAAAATTTTCTTAGTGATCCAAATAGTTTTAAAACCATTTTTGACCCATTTTTAGACCTTGACCTAAACACCCCTTTAAAATTGGATTATGCAAACCAATTAGGTCTAAAACAGATTAAAGGATGCATCATACAAGGATTAAAATAAGCATAATAAAGACAGTATAACACTTAAAAAGCAGATAAGATAATTAAGCAATAAAAAAAACAGTTCATTAAATAGACCTTAAAAATAAAATTTTATGGCTTACAAAGGTTCCTCAGCTTTGATTAACGAGCTTTGCACTTCAAAACCGCTTATAAACCTACCTATAGCTTCCCATGAAGCACTAATACATGGCCAATCCTTACTTTACATGCTCCAATGTGAAAAATCCTATTCCTTTCTTAATGAAATAGTAAACTTATAAAAATCATTTGTAAAAGCTTTTATGAGTAAAACAGTGGTATGAGCTTATGAGAATGACTTGTGAACAGATTAAAGCTTAAGTGCATAAACAGATTTGCATAAACCAATAAACTTGAATTTTCATTAAACATAAAAAGATTACAAGGCTTGAAAATTTAAATGACAGAATTTAAAGACTTAGAAACATAAAGTTAAAACATTAAAAAGTAAATTACACTACTCCTAAATTACATTACACTAGATGATTTACTATGTGAAAAACACACACATATATAGCCGAGTTTGAGAAACACTATGCATTTGAGTCGTTGAATTTCTTGTGTGAGAGCAATCAAACCTTTAATCCTAGCCCGCTCCATACTTGATTGGCCGTATGTTCTGCAATACGTAGCCATTCATTTGGTCTTCAATTCATCATCGAATAGGAAGTGAGAGGATTGCCAGCGTGGATATTGTTGTTTATGTTGTGGGGTTAAGGGGTTGTTAAGGAAGTGATGGGTTTTGCAGTGGGGTGAGTGTTGACGTAGAGGTGAAAGGGATGGTTGAATAGTGTTGGTAGGGAAAGGGTTTTTGGGTTTTTTGTTATAACAGGGTAACGGGACAGGGTAACGGGGTTAATAGTTAAGGGTATAGGGACCATGGGTGTAAAGGGTTTTGGAGGTTAAGGGGGTAAAGAGTTAACGGGGGTAGGGGGTTAAGGATGTGGGGTGTAAAGGTGTTAGGGTTTGAGGGACTTAATATGTTAGTCCTAAGGACTAAACTTGTGCAAAGTTTTATTTTTAGGGGGGGTGTGGGCTAACGGGTGTTAAAGGTGTATTGGGCCAGGTTTATGATTTGGGCCAGGTTTTTAAATAAAAGGGATTTGGGGTTTTTAATAAATATGGTTAAAGGGTTTTAGGTTTATAAGTGTGTAGTGGGCTGACCCGACCCATTAAAATGGGTACGGGTGGCCCATTTTGATACAATTAGGGTTTCGGGTCCGTTTTTCGATGCTCATTCCATTGCTATGTCCTGGGGTTGACTTTTTGGTTGACTTTTTGCGCTCTTCACGCTCTTTCTATTCCCGTGCTTGGTTTTGTCGTTTTGGCTTTGTTTTTGTCCTTTTCTCGGATATCCGTTATGCCCACATATATAAGTGGAAACATACAATATATGTTTTTTTGTCGTTTTTGGTCATTTAAGTCCGTTTTTAATGGAAAATGGTATGTGTAATTAAGCACATACCAAAATCCCCCATACTAAGATATTGTCGTGTCCTCACGCAATGCCATAAGTAAACACTTAAGAAAACCAAGAATCTCAATCCCCCTCGACTAATTACCTCGAAAAGTAGCTAAGTGTTCATCGAGGGGAATTAAAGAATCAATAGCTTTGAAAAAGGCCCCGTTTACCAATTTTTTAAAATATTCACACTGTTCTCACACTATTTTGTATTTTTCCCTTTTTCTTCTTGTTTTTGTATTTTTTTCTTTCAAGCCAACTAATAACGTAGTTTGGACTTTCGTTAGTTTTTATAACTTTTGGGATCATAGAACAGAAAACATTTCACTCAATAAATGCCCAAAAGGATAAATTCATCGTTCCCGACTTTTCACTTATTCCAAACCAAGCTTAAAAACGAAATCACCGTTAAATATAAGTTAAGATGCTAACACTACTTTATTACTTGTAACTGTGGAACTTTTCTGCTTACTGTCAATTTTTTTATTTCTTAGGGTGAATGTGTCATTCGAATTTCAACCATGGGAATCAACGTTTTGCAAAAATTCTCTATGCTTCACGTTCCACACCTAGAATAATGGAGTTTGAAGGCGAGATCATCCCATGTTGCTTTTTTCGTCTCGTACATCCCGCAACTTGAGGCTAAGTGGACCAGGCTTTTGACACCCCACAAAGACTAGTATCGAGATTCACGGACCTTTCGATTTCAAAAATTCTTTGGTTTCCCCATTTTTACTGTAGCTTATTTAGAAAAATCATAACTTAAAATGAATATCAGTTCTTAGTTCAAAAAGCATATTTAAATTTATGAAAAAGAGATTTTCCCCTATATCTTATTAAAAATCACATTTTTATTGACACTTTACGTTATCATTGCCATGATTACAATTGAAATCATCGACCTTTTTGAAGGCTGCAACATCGGTTGTGAGCCGGCAAGATGCAACAAACTTTTATCAGCCTCGGATTTATTTATTTCTCCCCCCCACTATGGGCCTTTTTTAGAAGGCTGCAACATCGGTTGTGACGCCGGCAAGATGCAGCAAACTTTTATCAGCCCACAGTTTATATTATTACCTTATTCATCATTATTTTTTTTCCTTACTTTTATACCACGATATATAGAGAATACTTCTTTTTGGAAAATTTAAGTATAAATTTGAACTAAGACAAAAATGTTATTGACTACACTTCAAAAATTGTTGATTTAAGTTTAATTTTCAAAAATAGCACGTATTATAGGTCCGGTTAGTAGCTTATGGGAGAAAAAGCCACAAATTACACACATGAGCTTGTAAGATTTCCAAATAATCCTTGTTTAGCATCTAACTCATAATTAATTCTATCATTTTTCGTTCCTCGCAAAGATCCGCGAATGCTTAGTCTAAAAGTTAAGGAACAAGCTAGAGCCCAACACGCTCGATCGAGTCAAAATTTATTCTTATTCTACCCAGCAGGAAAGTTAAAATTGTGACAAAACACTTATTTTATTTTTGAAAAAAAAATTAAATTTTTTTCATTTTTGGTATTTTGGTGGTAAAAACGAGATTACGTGTAAACAACGGCTGCAGGCACAATCAAATCGATAGACCCCCCCCCCCCATACTAGAACTAAACATTATCATCAATGTTTTAAGAAGGGTCTCCATGTCACTCTAAAGCCATTTATTAATTATGCTTAAAGATAAACGTTAGTCGATAAGATTTGGATATTGGATTCCCAAAATGAAGCTAAGGATTTGAAGCTCGAGTGATCGAATGACAAAAACCGCGAGCACGAGAGGCTTCAAAATCCGGGCAATCCTGGACATACAACAAAAACACAAGCATACGAGAAAGAAAGAGGCGAGCCTCCTCACATCACAAAACACTTATTCATTACTACTATTATAATTATGATAAGCATGGGTTGCCACCCACGAAGCGCTTATTTTTGTTAACCGAGTCTTATGCCTGACTCGATCCCCCATACTTGAGCAGGTCAAGGAGGATAGAAATGGAAAAATAGGACATCCAAGATAGGAATGTCCTCTCCATAGATCAACATCGGGCTTTTTTGATGAAAAAGCTTTAAAGCTTTAAAGCCCCGATGTGATGAAGAAGGAGGAGATTTCTCCTTTGAAGCAAGAACACCGTGATTGAAAACTTTGTCTTTATTTTTGGATGAAAATAGAAGTAAAGTATCAATCACGGGGGAATGAGTAGCAAGAAATCTCGTGGATTCGACTTCAACGCATATCCCCGGATCGTAGATCTTGTTTTTATCTTCGAAAAGAGAAGAAGCATCAAGATCAGATCCGAGATCATTATAAGAAGAAATGAAGTCGGATTCCTTGAAGGGTGGGCACTGGGGGTGGAGCAAAATGTTAGAGACATTAACGGGGATGTCTTCCGCCACATCAATGGTTGAATCTACCGAATCGGGATAATCAACATGAAATGATTCGAACTCGGGAAAGAAAGTAGATTTATCGTTATATTCAAGTCGTATCTCATTTTTTATTACCGGTGGTATTGAGTCATCCGGACCGGGAAATATATCGATCTCTTCCCTAAGAGAGCCACTATCCTCAACGGGGATAGGAAATGTGGGAAGAGACTCGATGATCGTATTTGGATTAGCATGAAAATCTTCCGGCGGTCGGGGAGATGAATTATCGTATAGCAACCTCTCCATCATACTAATATACTCCTCGTGCTCTCTAACAATTCTTGGAGGAATTGTTATGAGTTCACTGGCGAACTCATCGAAGAGAGAATCAATCTTAAGAGAGGAAGCCATCAAAGTATCACAATTGAGTAATGATTCAAGAAGATAAGACTCAGAATCAAAATGATCATTTTTCGGAGTAGAATCAAGGTCTTCATTATGAATCGGATTAAACTCACTAGAAATGATTTCCTCGTCAAGATCAAAAAGAGGGTTCGAATAAGTTTTAAAACTTATTTCGTGAATAACCTCCTCATGACTTGACTCGTCATCACTAGAGGTAGAATCGTCGAAGAGAGGATTGGAAAACGTTGAAAAATTTGTCGTTTGAGAATCATCACAATCTGGTACATCACACTCACATTTATCCTTGGACTCACTTGGGTTTTAGACAAGGTTCTCAACACTAGACTTTATGAATTCGTCTGATTCCGTTTCCGGAATTGTGTCAAGATGTTTGTCCACCATGATGAGAGAGTCCGTTTTTGGTGAATCGGGTGTGATTGCGGTAGAACATGTCATGAGATATTCTTGTGTTGCAAAAGAATACTCATCGTCGTCATCATCATAAGATGAGGTAGGCAAATTCCAACTTGGAGTATTAATATATTCTGCCAACTCCTCGTTTATACTTTGCAAATCTTGAAGAAGTTTGTTAAGCAATTCTTGTACCTCCTCGGATTGAGCATGCTTAACTTCAAAAAATTTGTCCCAAGCTTGCATTAAAACCTTCGGTGTTTCCCTAAAAGAAATACGATTAAACTTCTTTAAAAAGTTTTGTATCGATTTCATTAGGTCTTCTCGGGCTTGCAAAGCTTCCATTCTCATTTCTTGAGGAGGTTGATGAATGACGAGAAATTGCGGGGGTTGGAATTGGTCAAAACCGGAAGAATTAGAATTATAGAAATTTTGGTTCATCGGTTGACACTGGAAAGTCTCATGAGGACCCCCGCAGTTCTCACAACAAAGAAATTGTTGTGGAAAACTTGGTGAAGTTTGTGGAAAATCATCAAAGTTTTGATTGAAACACGGGTCCTGATTGTAGACAAACGGGACTTGAGGTGGACAATCGTAACCATAATGAGCATCGTTCCCACATAACTCACAAGAATACGTCTGGTACTGGGGTTGTGGAGGGTAGTCGGAAAGATTTTGAGAATCATCGAAAGAATTCTGATTTGGATCATAAGCGAATGAATTTCCAGCTCTCGAAGCGCAAAATGAACAAAATCCACCGTTTAACGGGCCTTCACACCCACAACAAGTGACTGGCTTTCCATCTCCATAAGTGCAATTTAAACAAATTTCATTTATAAGATTAACACCACACAGCTGGCACGTACATAGATAACAATAAAAGCCATCACATGGTTGTCCACACCCCACACACTCACGTTGGTTATACGAAGACATGTCGAAGAATTAAACGGATAAGAGGGTAAAGAAGATAAGAATTAAACGAATAAGAGGATAGAGACGATTATTTATAGCAAAATACATAAAAAAATATTTTTGGTAACCGATAATCGAACAAGTGCACGGTAGCTCTCTAGAAAACGCACAAAGAAGCGGAGGGGCGGGTAAGCGCGAAGCGTTTTAAAAACCTTCTCCTTTTGGGTCAAAGTTCATAGGATCGACCCTCCTTATACCTCTCTTATAGTTTTTAATCTAAAGGTGAGCCAAAATCACAAGTGACACAACGGTTGATTTTGTTGTTTTTCAATTTTTTGGTATTTTTGATTACTTGAAAACATTCACAAATGAAAGCGATAACTTCATGGGGAAGGGTCTTCAAAAATTGGTCAGTTGGTTGAGGGTGTGTGTGTTAAGGTGCTTGTGCTATAAAGGGGAGGTCACACGTTCGACCCTAGTGACCTCTTTTTTTTTTGAAAACACATTTTTTTTCTTTTTTTTAAAAAACTTATAAAATAAGCAAAATGGACCAACTTTAAAAAAGCAACTTTTTTTTCAAAACTAGAAAATAAGCCAAAAATAGATGATACCCTAACCCTAATAAGCACTTTAACAAGGAATAAGCAATCAAAACAACTTAGATACTTAAATAAGCAAATAAGCAGGTTTGCCAAAATTCAACTAAAAATAGCTTAAGGGGGGGGGG
>BQNB010168394.1:0-13893 GCA_026074375.1 Tanacetum coccineum
TCGCCAAAAACACTACGAAGCTCAAAAACTAAAAATCTTAAAAAGACACACTTTTTGATGTTTTTACCTGATTTTTCTTATACTTCTTACCTATCTAAGACTATTAGAACCTTAAAAACACAAACTTTAACGTTTTTGACACGAAAAATTTAAAATCAAAATTCTTGGTACAAAACCCTCTTTTTAACCAAAAAGATGATATTTTTTATGGTTTTTGAAAGATTTTCTTGTACCTCTAGTCTATACTAAGATAACTAAGAAAGAAAGTTAAAAGCTTTATGGTTTTTAAACCCTCAAAAAAGTGAAACCTTTTTGAATGGATTTGAACCAAAAACACTAGTAAAACGAGTTGACAAAATGCACACAAAACCTACACAAACACCCCATGGCTCTTGATACTAATTGTAGAATATCTTAACACATGTATGATAGGATTCACTTTAGGTTTTTAGAGAGGGAAAGAGATGGTTGGATGAACATTTAGAGAGAGAAAGAAAAAGGATAATATTAGCTTAGTGTAATGTGAGAAATGAACAACCAACACTCTCTCCATGTGTGGAGAGGGTTTATATATGTAATACCAAGGCCGGCCATGGGCCCTCAGTGGGCTTGTCCATAGGCCTTTGGCCCGGCCATCTTACTAACATAACATTATTAATTACTACGAGCTATGACTACCTATATTGGAAGTGATTAATACTTTTCTGTATTTCTAACAAAGTTTTCATCTATGTGCCTAGATCGCCCCATTCATCACAAAAAGTGACTGAGTAGGTCTCATGGCCGGAAAAAGGAAACAAAAGGAAACTAAATAATTTAAAGATTTGGTTTCCAAAATAAAAGATTTATTACCATAAATAAAAATCAAGATCTTTTAGATATATAGTGTGATTTACTTTCAAAAATAATTATTAATTAAAAAGAAAACAAATCTACTAAATTAACAATTTAATTAAATTCCTTTTTAACCTATATTAACAATTAATAATTTTCAAGTTCTAGATCTACCATATTTTATTAATTATGGCAAGGATTTGCATAATTTGCCATATTTTACTAGTAAAACAAAAATAAAATACTAACGCAGCAGATTAAGCATATGTTTTAACATTAGGCGTGTAAACTAGGCGTGAATATTAAAACTAAATGTGTAACCCATAATGCCAAAACAAGTTGGCTCTGATACCACTGTTGGGATTTAATAAACTAGGTAACCAGTTTAGCTACGAGTACGCAGCAGATAGATCTAGTTTTAGCATATAGATTAACACATAAATTAAACAAGTAATTTACTAACCTTTTGTTTATTGAGTTAAATCAATAAACTAACACTGGGTCTTGATCTTAAAAACATAGTGGTTAAATTACCACCTCTATGGTTGCTCACACAATCACGTCAAGCGAACACGCTAAGCTGTCTAGACTTGACTTCACGAACCAAACACCACGTGTCAAACCGATTACCAAACGCACCATTGTGAGTCCTTGAGCTAATCGAAAACCAAGCAAAAACCCTAATTAGGGTTTCCACCAAAAAACAAATAAACCCTAATTTGGTTAGGGTTTAAACCGAACCAAAAAACCCCTAAAGTGGGTCTTGTGTATTGTCGAGCTAGGAAGAACACCAATCGAACACCGTGTGTTGATCTAGTAACGTCGAGCTAGGAGAAAAAGTAAAATCAAGAACCCTAAAAGAGTTATTGATCGAATTCGGTTAAGGGAGGAAGAAACGAAAATCCCTAAAAGGATTTTAGGGTTTTCGGTTGAGTTTTAAGAGGAGGAGAGAGCACCGAAACTTCTTGAGTGATTAAGGATTAAATGAATGAAGAATGAGGTATGTGGTATGTGTTTATATAGGCACAAACCCAACCCTAATTCTTGTACAAGGAAACCTGTTTCCTTTTCCCCCCTCCAACTCTATAACCGAACAAACACCCCCTTCTAGAACCCTAAGGGATTCGACCAAACAATGGGCCCCTTGTGGTTCGGGTTTTATCAAGTTTAGTCCCTTGGTTTTATATTTAATATACACGTTAAATTAGTTAAACAATTAACATAATTAACGACTATTTAAATATTTATATCGTGAAGTAATAAAACGTATTCTTCGTGTATTAACGTGTGTGCCCCCAATAGGCTCAAGTATTTCTAATCGTATAACATTCGGATTCAACTACCATATTCCAATAATTAATTGATTCATTAAGATTTTGAGTTTAATAATAAGACCGGGTTGTGTTTTTCTTCAACACTACGTAGTTTAAGGATGAACCTTTTCTCAAATATTCAAATTACTGAAGTTGATAAATGGCATTTGCAATTTCCCCTAGATAGAACAATATTAATTTGTTTTTGTTTTTTTATCAAGTAATCACATATAGGTTTTTTTTAGTTATCAACTACATTGTTGACACTTACACCATAACTACACGTATATATAAGTGTACATAGTTTGGTGCAAACTAATTTTGATATGCTTTACTTTGTCCAAAGATAGTAATAAGTGTAATGATAAACTCTTAAGCTGTAACGGCAAATACTACTTATAAACTCCATTTAAATCTATTTCAGCTATTTGTAACTCTGTTTTCCATAGTATTGTTTATTCATTTATTACTCTTTCCATTTTATTTTTATTGTCCTTATTTGACTTTTTAAGGTCAATGTTTTTTAACTTTAATCTTTAATATTTTTGTTTGTGTTATATAATACTTTATGAAAATTATACCAATGAGAATATATTTAAAAACCAATCCATTCATAAGATTTTGCATCAAGTATTATATTACACAAACAAAAATATTAAATATCAAAGTTGCAAAAAAAAGACTTCAAAAAGTTAAATGAGGACAATAAAAGTGGGACGGACGGAGTATGAAAAAAATATTTTAAAAAGGTATATGAAAACTATCTGTTTATAACTTAACAGAAAAGAATAACCGAAAATATAAAATGATAGAATTGATTATTTAAACACGACTTAATACAAAATTTAAACAAACAAGTTTTTAAATTTCAAAGTAATATTAGACGAGTATTAGACGTAGATGGTCCAAGCCCGGTTGTGGGCTTGAGCCATATTTTCATCTAATAACGAGTACCCGAGCATAGTAACGAAATTTTATAGTGGCAAACATTTATAAATGTAGTATTTGGATTGAAATGCGGATCAAGATTAGGAGTAAGGTTTGGTGGATCTGGTGCGTCGTCACGTGCATACATTCATTATGAAGAAAAAAAATGTAAACTTATGGTTTTCCCTTGAGCTGAAAGATAAACAATTTGACGAAAGTATTAAGGAAACGTAAAACAAGTGACAAGAAGTTTCAAATTACGATATGGTTAAGCATTCAATACCATAGCATGCATGCAATTCTTTAATGCGAGAAATTCTTTCACACACATATCACATTCAAATTGAGAAACCTTTGCTGCAGCATCATCCCATATACTTTTGCCTGCAATTGTTTGATAAAGACATTGACGTGACATCAAATTAAAGTTTGCATGTTCAGTACATTCAAACTTTATAAAAACAATTGATGATTTATTCAAAATCATTGACTTAAAAAACATCAACTTAAGAATACATATAAAGGATTCGACTTTTATACAAAACCTCATAGATTATACAAAAACAAACATGAACGAGTCAATTTTTAATACCCTTGTAAACTTTTAACCCCATAGGGGTACGCTCCTGGCCAATTGATGATATTCAAAAATTCTCCTCTATCCACCTCCTGCCTTTATTCCTCCTCCTCCTCCCACACCTAGAAAACCATCAAATTCCAAAATTAAACTTGGGTTTATAATCATTCATACATTATATCAAACACTAAAACTGCATAAATCTTTATTTCACTCACCATGAGCTTTCGTAAGAAGATTCACACCCTTCATATTCTCTTTCAATCCAACCATCTCACAATCTATAAAAATTCAAAAATGCAAAAAGAATCAAATTCCAGAATCTTATAAAAAAGCAACAAAAACCTATAAATCCTTATAAACGATAACTAATATATTTTTTTGTAAAAAATATAAAAAAATTCTTTTCACAAATTATATAGGGATATATATGTTTGCCAGTTTCCTAAACATTCTTCTTTTCACAAGTCAACTCTTATATTAGTATAATTAAAAAACCGTGTTTCCTAATTGTTGTTTCCTATATTAGTGTTTCTTATATTAGTAAAGCCAACTCTTAAAATTTCTTGTGTTTCTTATATTAGCATGGTTCTGTTTCAAGTCACCATCACAACTCATGTGTTTTCATAAATTTTCTTAATTTTTCAAGAATTCAAGAAGTAGGTGTAAACCTTTTATGTGTAGTATAGATAAGAGGACTTACATTGAGGGAATAGCAATTTCGTAAGTTGCAAAAGATGAACTT
This sequence comes from Tanacetum coccineum, assembly GCA_026074375.1. Lineage (NCBI taxonomy): Eukaryota > Viridiplantae > Streptophyta > Magnoliopsida > Asterales > Asteraceae > Tanacetum > Tanacetum coccineum. The sequence goes on from BQNB010168394.1 coordinate 4,397, forward strand.
TTAATGCATTGTTTTTCTTTGGCTTAATGTTGAAGTTTTAATTTTTTAATGTTTAGGGGGTGTTTGTTTTGGCTAATATGTGGGCTTATGAGCTTATTTGATTTCGGCTGATATTTCACAAGCCCTAATTTTTTGGCTTATTTTGAGACTTGTGGGCTTATATAAGTTTATTATCATATGATAAACTTATATAAGCCCATAAATCTTAAAATAAGCCAGAAAATTTAGGCTCGTAAAATATAAGCCAAAATCAAATAAGCGTATAAGCCTATATATAAGCTGAAACAAACACTCCCTAAGCCCTAAATCGAGAACTTTGAGTGTCGAATATGCAAAAAGTATTGAACTCATATTCTTAAAGCTTAGCACTCTCGTAATTAAAGTCATAGGGTATGTAATGTATAAGAGCACTGGTGTTGTAACGCGTCAGCCTCATTAGGCCTACGTGGCCAACAGTTAGTGCGTGTTACTACATTGTTGGTCTTATTGGTTTGCCTTCGTTTTGGGGCTCGCTAATACACCAACAATGCGTTGGGTTGTTTTTTTATTATCGTTTGAAACATAACGACTAGTTTTTCAAAAAAAATCAATCCTACTTTTTCTATATAAACCTATTTATCTCTCATTTTTTAACACATACAAAATTTATTTTTTATTCATATAGCAACAATGTCTTAACCTCCAAACCCAAATAACATTTGGTTCAATTCTATCCTCGGGATGCCTCCAAACCCAAACTCGTTATCTTTGTCAAATCCGCAACACCTTCATCTCAATATTTAATATTGTCCTCACAATATCCCTTGTTTGGTACCCAATATAACGTGTCAAATATGACACAAGAACAATTTCATCAACAATAATACGAACAACAACTACTTCAATATCGATTTCAACAACTTTAACAAAACCCCAATTTCATACGTTTTTTTTTGTTATTGTAATTTTAATTTTAATTTATATTAATGAAATATTAGTTGTGTTAAAAATATAAAAAAGGAGAAAAAAATGATGGAAACCAAAAGTTTAAGTTAAGGTCAAGTTACTATGGAGGGTTTTTTTGGGTAAGTTAGCTGGTTGTAAGTTAAGTGGGAAAAAGTTGATTTGGCGTTGAGGTGGCAGTAAATTGCAAGTTACTGCACTCAGTGCTCTAATAGTGATTTGTCAACATCTATCACTGCTCAGTTGTTGGTATCTGTGATGTACTGTCGTGTATGGTCAATTTATTAATCACCAAGTTTTAAATTTATATTTAGCCGACTTATCCTAAAACAACACTTTAACAGGCGGTGTACCCGATCAGGTGGAGTTTCGTGGTAAGTAGGGTGTCGAACACTAAAAGCGAGGTCGTTAACCTTATATTCTATCAGTATTTTAATTAATCTAATTAACTTAATTCTAATTACTTGTTAAACCTATGCTAAACCTAGTTCTAATGATAATGGTAAGGTTTTAGCCTGAGAGGCTGTAACAGGTTTTATGGTGACAATAATCAATTCTAAACACAATAAACAAGCAAGAAAACAATCAGAATATAAAAGAACGGTACAATCCAAATGATAGAAAACAGTATTAACCATATTAAATCCGATTAAATGCTGGTTTGTTTGTTTCGTGCAATGATTTCTCATCTTGAAGCGGCATATCATTATTAAGACTTAGACGGGACATCATCCTAAGACCTAGACACGTTGAAACCTGTCACAATTAACGTATCCACATAAAGCATCCTTTTAGTTTAATTATAATCTATCTAGGGATTAAAGCAATGGTGATCTTGTTAAACCCTAGCCCATCGGGACTTTACCCACTTACTGTTTGATGGTATTTTATATACTGGTAGTTCACTGTTCAAATCTTTATCAATTAATTATTAAAACATTATGGGTCACCTGCGGATCCAACTAAGCTCATAATTTAAAGACAAAGATAAAACATTATTTGTGATCCTATTGGTCTAGTAATATAAAACACGATATAGAGAGCTATCCCAGTATCTAGTTCACTTGTTAGGCGTAACTAGACCCAGTTGAATGATAGGTCGCATATTCAAACACGTAGACAAGTATTCACACGATAAACATAATAAAACTGTTCAATGTAAATTAAGAAAATCGATTTTAAAACAAACCAAACATTAAATCTTCATTAAGATGGCTAATACCCAAGGGTATTAGCCCATAACCATTGTAATTATACAAGCGTGATCAAATAACCAAGGTAAACTAAACGTTTTACCGAACGATACTAAAAATTAAATGATTACAAGAGTATAGGAATTACATGGTGTCTTCTATGGAATCATGATCGATGCTTGACCTTTGGTTGCTCTTCTTTTCTTCTGAAAATCATCTTTTATGTGTATGGTATGAAGAATATGATTTTGCACACTTAAAACTCGTTTTTGAGTTTTCTATTTATAGGTTCTAGAATATGGTCGATACGGCGTATCCAAAGTCTTAGATATGGCGTATTGGGGATTTCTTAGAGTAGGGATCATGTTTGATATCTTCCAGAATATTTTATTTCCATATAGCTTAAATACGGCGTATTGCCTTCTTCTAGATATGGTGTATTAGATCTTGTTTCCTTCGTGGTCTTTGGTGAGTGCAGGCACAAATACGTTGTATCGTCCTTGATGGATACGGCGTATTGGTTGTCAGAACACTAATCTTCAAATATCTTTGTTTAAGCTCCAGAATGCGTACCTTTTAGTTAACTTTCACCAAGTACTCCATAATTACTGCAATTATCAAATATAAATGATTAAGTGACAATTATTTGCAATAATATCCAAAAATAGTTAATTACATGGATAAATGATCAATACAATAGAACGTTATTTGATGTCATCAAATATCCCCCCACTTGAATCCTACTTCTCCTCAATTAGCCTTTAGAAGTTTATGAAAATGTATCCCTAAGGATTTTTCTATTTAAGCATTTATTTGATCTATTACAAGTACACAACCAAACACCTCACGAAATAGAGAAGATGAAAACACTCAAATCATTTAACTAATCTATGATGGTAAACAGGTTACTATTCGCTCAATTGCTCGTCGTGACGAGATTCTAATCATAAGGCTTGGTACAGGAAACACATCACCCTACTAGAGCTAAGGAGATAACAATTTTTATAAAGGTAACAAGGGTTTTTTATATAAGGCTAGTGCTGAACATTTCTACAATCTTTCACCAAAAGTACCACACCAACAAGGCAGCTAAAGCACACATACATGGCCGTAATGATGGAATAGACATGTGTGTTCGATCACATCCTCATTCGAGTTTAACCAAGGGTTATGATGAAGAATGATATAGGGTAGGGATCTTCTAACTTTCACCAATAGTAATAAACATAAAAAGGGGGGGGAAAAACAACAGGGCAGCTGAGACATGCATGACAAGTCCATAAAGACAGAATAGACATGCATGCACGATCAAATCCCTCATTCGCGTAAAACCCATGGTTAATGATTAGGAAAGGGAATTAAATTGTTGTTAAACAAAAATTACGAAACAAATAGACTAGGTCCAAGATATAAGTTGCTAGACACTTTTTCCCAACCATTACCATGATAAAGACACAACTATTTACAAACATCTTGATCATTGATCAAAAACAACAATCTGAGTTGGCGTTCCCGTAACGGTCAACTTCCCAATCATCCCATACTTTACATACTTTTACAAGACAAGTTGGCGATGTCTACCACTTTTACAAAACTTTACATCGTTGACTTATAAGACGTATCAATGACTAATCGATCCTTCATATAATTCCTTCGGTCTAAGCTTTTTTGAACGATTATCTTCAAACTTTCCTCCTCTTTTTTGTTGCGATTTTTCTAATTTTTTTGATTTTCTTTTTTTGAACTATACTATACTACGAAACTTGGTGTAATTTCACCATCTTCACAATCATAATAACTCCATATAATTCCTTCGATAATTCTTCATTCTTCGGACATGTACCAATAATTGTGTTGGTAGTAAAAATACATGAGTTTTTAACTACATTATACATTCCCATTTGCGATGTGCAAATATATTCCCAACCATTAAATAAACCAAAGATAGAAAATTGACACAGAGATCGAGAAATAACATACTTTACACTTTTAAGCAACTACACACAGATAAAATGGGCTTAATCTAACAGGGTAGGCTAAGGTGTAAAGGTGTAACAAAACAAACAGATGGTGTAATTCCTAAAGGATTAGCATCTATTGATTTTTCTATGGGTATCTTACTCTTAAGATGAGAGTAAACAAAGGGTTCTATACGGGAATTAACTAACCAATGTAGTTAGTTAATACCACAAACATATAAAGGCTTTTTGGGTGTAAATCCCTAGAATTTTACCAATTTAAAACAAGGTTACTCCATCTAAATCAAAAGAACTCATATTGAAGTCTCGAATAGATATACCAAGCCAAGTTCTAAAGTCTACAACATCACCGGCACACTCATATTTTGTGGAATTTAGGTAAACATTTGGAAACGAATAAGGTTAAATCCTTACAATATCTAATAAGGGTTATTGTGTGCGGGTTTATGATCAAGTAATTCATAAAAGTAGTTTGAAAAAAAAAATTTATGTCATAATTTAAGTATTTTAAGTTTGAAAAATAGGGACAAGTATACATTCTAATCCCATCCCCCCACATTGTAATATACAACGTCTCGTTGTAAAGTAAAACATTAAAAACAGGAATTAAAAAGAATTAGAATGAGAAGCTCCCATGATATTTTGCTCTTTAGATTCTTCAAGTTGAGTATATGAGCAAGAATGTGTGTTGTTAGTGCAGGATTTATGTAGGAACCAAAATACACTTTTACTTCACCATTGAAACAAGAAAAAAAGATGAGAAGAATGATAAGAAAAATAGAGAGAGGTTAGAGAGAGAAAGTAGGAAAGAAAAAGAGATGGTTAATTCTTGCAAATGTAAAATGAACAAATGAGAACCAACACCCTCTCCACACTTTGAAAGGGGTATTTATACTTACATATGGCCGGCCTATTAAGGCTTTAGTTAGACCGTATGATTTTGTTCTTGTGTCGAGCTCGGGATTACAATGGATCTTAGTCCAGAACTAGTACAAGATTAGATTACGTTCACGAGCCCGTTTACCCTTCTAGCCTATTACAACATACATGAGATAAAGACCAAGACTGATAATATAATTGAGGCTAACAATCTCCCCTTAAGCTTGGTTTTTGAGAGATTCCAAGCTTTCATGTTAATCTCGTTATCTTGAGGCCAACAATCTTCCCTGAAGCGAGGCTTCTTGCAGATTTTGAGCTTCCATGTTCATATACATATCTGAGGCTAACAATCTCCCCTAATGTGTGGTCTTCGAATTCCTCAGGTGAGATCTTGAATCTTGCTTCCTTGAACTTTTTGAGATTGCTTTGTCATTGAGTTCTTGAATCTTTGTCTTTTATTATGTTGTAGGCTTGTTCTTTCATACTGTATGATCTTTGATCTTAAAGCCTTTGTCATTGTCTTATCGACCTTTGTCTATGATTTCGATATCTTTAACATCTTTTTCCTGTTTGTCTTGGAAGTCTTTACCACCTACGATCATTGTGGTCTTGACCAACATGCTCATACTTTGCATCTTATTGAAAGCTTGCTAATAATCTCCCCCGAAGCTTGATTTCTGAGGAGTTATCTTTAATATTAGAGTATGCGGAAGTCTTTGTCTTTAATACTTGAGCTTTCTTGATACTTGAATCTTGATGCTTATAGTATGTCTTTGTAGTTTGAGCATGAGCATGTGGTAGTGAATCCGACTCAGCTGGAATGAGGTGTCTCCATCTCCATCTTTATATGAATCCTAAAATAAAACAGTCAACAATAAAGCTTGTGGACAAATATGGCTTTGTCATTCGCCCAGATTTGGTTGGATTAACCTCTGGTTCTGTGAGGACCAACCTGTGATCAGATAGATTCAATTTAGTAGAATCTCCTTGACAGGATTTCTAGCTTTAAGTGTAAGATCCTCCAACAAAGATGTTATAGATTCACCATGCTAGCTTGTTCTCAATATCAAAACATCTCAAAGCAGACAACACGATATGAGTGAATCGGTTAGTTACTATCTTACCGATTGAGTCGTCAATTCATTTACTGGAACAAGTTTGATTCACATGGAATCACACCATCATTTCTTTCTAGTTGACACAAGTTTGATTCATATAGAATCACACAAGTCACCTACCGAGAGCTTGTTTGATGTTGGCTTAAGTAGGATTTCCATCTTCACGGTGAATACTTAAGTATCACTCGGATGTTCTGGCAAAATCACAAGGATAATGCATAGGACTCTTGTTAACAGCTTGTGAACTTGATGATGTTCAACAAGTGTTTGTAATGGAATGTGTCCTAATGAGATTTATTTTATTGATCTCTTGGCTCTAGACTCGATTAGTGCGTTTTGGTTTTAGTACTTAGAGGTTGGAGCAGACTGCCACCTATTTAATATCAACTAACTCGAAGTGAGAAAGTCAATAGAAGTCGTGTGTATCTCTATGACAAATGAGACAATTTCTTGAGAGAAACTCGAATGGCTAGGAAGGGTTGTGCATTGCATCACTGGGTCCATGACGTCTTTCTTCAATACCAACAATCATCTTTGTGATTTTAATAGATTATGTATTGACCTGGTTTCTGCCTAAGTTTTGTGGAGGGCTTCTTTCTTTAGACCCTTTATCCTTACATTTCTTTTTTATTCTTTAACCCCTTCAATGCTTACCAAGACGTCATTACTAACACCTTGTTGTGATTGTTCCAGTGTTAGCTCAATCTTAGTTGATATTATTCCCTTATACTTATTCATCTCCAATCATACCTAAGGAATGCTATTTCTAACTATGAAGTATCTTTGGGTAGATCCTTCCGGTTCTGGTTGGATCATTGGACTAATACCTAACCTAACCACCTTATGACTTCAGAATCGTCGTGAATAAAGATGCTGTTGGGTATGAGATCGTAACCATAAAACCTTTTTTCATTGAGTATAAAGCACTTAGAGTCATTTAGATCACTTATTATTTTCAAGATCACATTTTAATTACATTTCTCCTCTTATTTTAAATACTAGTTCACTTAGTTTTTGAAATACCTTGTGATTAAAAATTGTCATGAAAATTCTATGGAGAAAACATATTAGCATGAATTATATTGAACATTAACTTGCTCCCCCTCAATTTTACATATGTTTGACACCTAAAAAATGATACCAAGTTGTAAAATGAATATAAAATTAAGGGTTAACATTGTTGAGCACACAATTTTGAAAGATTATGAATTGTCATTGAAGAATTCTTGAAAAATTGTGCTCAACCAGTGGGTCATCTTATAACGAACATTCTATTGAGTTGTCATTATTATTACTGAGTTGTTATTCAGATTAGTGTAAATGTTTTGAATACCGAAAGAATTTAAGAATAGTATCTAAAAACATTAAAACATTTGTTTTTTCAAAAAAACTCCCCCTCAAACATTGACGCATTTTGAAAAATAACACCAAATGTAGAAGAATTGTCTTGTAAAACTATATGAGGGATGGAGTGTTGAACACATAATTTTGAAAGATTATGAATCATCAGTGAGAAATTCTTGAAAAATTATGTTCAATATTTTGAAAAACATCATGTTAGAAGACTTCTCTTCTAACACTAAGGATAAGTGCACTGAAATGTACACTCTTCTTTGTCCTTCGGGTCCGGGTTACAATCTGAGAGCAATTACAAGTCATAAAGAAAAATAGAAATGACATGTTTTGAAAGAATTTGAAACTCCTGCTCGAACTTCATTTACACACCTGTGTCAATGTTAATCGACATTTCTAGGCACGTAAATGTTATCGATTCCAAGAGACATGTCGAGAAGAATCTTTTTGTGAAACATTTTCTGATTTTTTGATTTTGTATTTTCTTTTTGAAATTTTATATTTTTGTATTTGTTTTTATATGTTTTATATTTTTTGTATTTTGATTTTCTGAAAAATATTTACATGTCGATGTTTGAAGAATATATCAAGCAGATTCATTTTCCAGAACCTCCAGTTCTGCTGGAGTCAAACATCTCATACCAATTTGTCTGACAAGATACTAAAACCTATCTTCGGGTAAGGCTCTAGTTGACATAGCAGCTAATTGGTATTCAGTTCTGACAAAGTACAATTCAATTATACCGTTTTCAACCTGTTCCTTGATGAAGTGATATCGAGTATGGATGTGCTTGGTATGGGAATGCTGCACGGGGTTGTATGAGATTGCTATGGCCGACTGAGAGTCGCAATACAAAGGTATTTTGTTGTAGTTGAAGCCATAATCCTTAAGTTGTGTCCTTATCCACATTACTTAAGCACAGCTTGCCGATAACGCCACGTACTCGGCCTCTGCTGATGACATTGCAGTATAGTCCTTCTTCTTTGACATCCAGCTGACTAACTTATCACCTAGGAATTATATTCCTCCAGAAGTGCTTTTATGAGTATCAATACATCCGGCATGGTTGGCATCTGAAAAAGGTGTTAGTTCAAAGTCAGAATCCTTTGGATACCAGAGTCCCATGTTAATGGTACCCCTTAAGTATTGAAAGATCCTTTTAACCTCTTTGATGTGTTTTTCAATTGGTCTTGATTGATACCTTACACAATAACTTACTGCTTGCACTATATCTGGTCTACTAGAATTACCATCCCCGCCCCCATCCCTGTTTTTAATATCGGGGATTCCCCATCCCCGTCCTTATCCCCGGTCAATTCGGGGATTCCTCGGTCAAAACGGGTTCGAATATCGGGTCCCCATCGAGTACGGGTTTTATTACCATCTCTACTCTAAAGCGTACTTGGCCTGCTTGATAAAGATACCTCTTAGGGATTGGTGGATTTGAAGTCTTAAAAAGAATTTCATTTCCCCAATTAAGGACATCTCAAATCTACTGTGCATTAATTTTTCAAATCGTTTAGAAAATTTAAGGTTTGTGGACCTAAAAATAATGTCATCAATGTAAATTTGCACAAGTAGAAGTCCTCCCCGTATCTTATCATGAATAAAGTCGGGTCAATGGTACCTTTAGTAAAACCTTTAGATATCAGGAATTTTGAGAGTTTATCATACCAGGCTCTCGGAGCTTGTTTTAATCCATATAGAGCTTTCCTTAAACGGTAAACTTTGTCTGGATGATCAAGATTAACGAATCCGTCCAGTTGTGCAACATAAACCTCTTCCTTTAGTAGACCATTAAAAATGTCATTTTCACGTCCATCTGATAAATTGGAAAAGACTTGTGTGCAGCATATGCGACAAAAATCTAAACAGCTTCCAAGCGAGCAACTAGAGCAAATGATTCTTTGAAATCACTACCCTCTTCCTGAGCATAACCCTTAGCTACAAGTCGTACCTTATTACAAATTACAGTTTGGTCTTCATCCTTTTTGTTCTTCCATAATCACTTTAGCCTGATTACGTTCTTGCC
>BQNB010168395.1:0-11461 GCA_026074375.1 Tanacetum coccineum
GAAGAGTTTTGTCAACCTTAATTTCATCCAATGGCACATGCAGGCTAGCATCCGCCAAACACTTCTTTAGGTTTGACACGTAAAATGTGTCATGTACACCACTCAATTCCTCGAACAATCTTAACCGATATGCTACAGGATCGATCCTTTCAAGAATCTCAAATGGCCCTACATACCTCGGGGATAACTTACCCTTCCTCCCAAAACGACCACGCCCTTCCAAGGCGACACCTTTAGCATCACACGATCCCCAACCTCAAATTCTAACGGTTTGCCCCTGTTGTCAGCATAGCTCTTTTGACGATCTCTCGCCGCTTTGAGCTTCTCTTTTATAACCACTACTTTATGAGTCGTTTCCTGCACCAATTCGGGTCCAATCAAACTACCTTACCCAATTTCATCCCATAACACGGGTGACCTACATTTCCTTCCATACAAAGCTTTAAACGGAGCACACTGAATGCTCAAATGATAACTACCACCAAAATCAATAACACATGCCCTCATTATATCTTCCAAAGTCTGAATCATACCTTCACTTTGTCTATTCGCTTGAGGATGCAAAGTAGTACTCAAATCCAATCGCATCTCTAACACTTTCTGCAGCGTCTGCCAAAACCACGGGGTAAATCATACATCTCAATCTGAGTTAATCGTCACCAGAATTTCATTACTTGCTGTTATCTCATCAATATAAATCCTTGCCAACTTCACATCTTGAAATCTTCTTGTATAGCTAGAAAATAAGCTAACTTGGTCAGTCTATCGACCATCACCCAATCACATCATACTCACTACTTTGACCTTGGAAATTTAGTTATGAAATCCATGGTAATTCTATCTCATTTTCACTCAAGTATCTTAGGCTGTTGCAGCAAGCCAAAAGTCTTTGACATTGCAGCCTTCACCTCTTAAACAAATCCGACAATTGCTAACATAGGTAGTTATATCCTTTTCTACACGTGGCTACCAATACATGTGTCCAAGGTTATAGTACATCTTATCCGCTCCCGGATGTTCTAAGTACCTTGATGCATGGGCCTCATCCATTACACTTCCTACCAATAGAACCTAAATTCAATCCATAAAGTACAAACTCTTGTCTCCTTTTCTTTCCATCTGTGGATCTAAACCATATAGCCTTTCTACAAGTACGTTCTCTTGCTTGAATGCCTCCCTTTGGGCTGCCAGTATCATTCCTCTTACTCGTCTTGATCTCACTCTCTCCTTTCCACTCAACGCATCACCCACTACATTCGCTTTATCAGAGTATCACGCAAATCATTCTTTAAAGTCTGAAAAGCCTCTTCTTGTTCTAGGCTCCACTCATAATTTTGATTCCTCCCAGTTAAGGAAGTAAGGGGGTTCAACAATCTAAAAAAAATTCACGATGAACGTCGGTAGTAACCTTCCAATCCTAAGAATAATCATCCAATTCCTCACGGCCTCACTCTTACTCGAGTCTACGTGAATACGTTATGGTTGACCACGTGACCAAGAAAATGCACATCTTCCAACCAAAACTCACACTTAGAAAACTTAGCATACAGCTTCTCCTTCCTTAGTGACTCCAACACTAACTTCAACTTCACTGAACTTCATTGTTTCCCTCCTTCGACTATGAGTTTGGGCCAGAATGTCATCAAGGGCATCGGTGACCAAACTACCTAAGTACAGTTTTGCAAAAACCATTTCTTAAGTCCTATGAAAACCGCTTTGGTGCATTGGTTAACCCAAAAGCATAACCGTAGGCTTAAAATGTCTGTATCTCATTCGAAATGCGGTCTTTAGAATGGCATCCTCATGCACTTGTAGCTGATGATAACATGACCGAAAATATACCTTTAAGAAACGACACGCTCCTCGTAACTAATCAAACAAGCCATCAATCCTAGGGAGTGGATAACAGTTTTTAACAGTTAATTTGTTCAACTCCCTATAATCAATACACATGCGAAAAGAACCATCCTTCTTCTTAACAAAATCACTGGTGCTCCCCACTGAAAATGACTAGGTCATATGAAACCCTTGTCTTCCAACTCTTGAAGTTGTTCAGATAATTCTTGCATTTCCGAGGGTGCTAGACGATATGGAGACTTAGCGACTGGCGTCGCTCCATGAACTAAGTCTATGCCGAACTCAACTTGTCGCTGTTGTGGTCATCGACAAATCTTCCAGAAACACATCAGTAATATCGCACGCCACGGGTATATCACTTATCCTAGGTTCATCTACCTTAGCGTTCATTAGGGCTTTGGCGGCTCCTAAAGTACGTTCCCCATAAACTTAAAATATCTCATCACCTTCCAATGGTATTCTAACCACCTTCTCATACCATACTATCACAAACTTCCTCTTAGACAACCAGTTTATTCCCACAGTCAAATCAAAGCTTCCATGACTCAACGGTATCAACGAACTCCAAGGGTTACGAACAATCGAATAGGATATCAAACGAATATCGAGTCAAAGGCTAGAATGCATATAGGAGATTCCACATATGCAAATAGACGTGGATCAAATGACATAAGAATCCTTTGAAAGAAAGGATACGTATATGCACCGAGTGAAAGCGCAACCGAAAGAAAATCAACAGGCGTACCACGACAAATGAACACAAAAAAATATCAATACGAAAGACGGAAATTCTTATACCAATTATCGACTTTACTCGAAAGGTCAAAATAAATAATGTTTTTATAAAAATCAATTTAAATTAAGAAAGTCACTTTAAGTATAAAAATCATTTTAAATAATAATGAAATTGTCTTAAATGTAATCTTTGAAAAAATTTCATTCTGGTTGTCATAAAAAATCTAGAGATGGTTATCTAATGGTGTATCGTACCTTACCACTATAAATCACTTTAAACTTGCTTTTTATAATAAAATAAAATCTATTTACAAAGATCATGTTATACACAGTTTTCTCCAAACACCAACACAATACTTCCAAAGGGTTTTTATAATTAGATATCAATTATAAAATAGGTTACTCAAACAAAGGACACCATAATACCAAAAGGGATCGTAAAACACCGTACAGACTCTAACACAATTCTATTGTTTGAAAACGGAAGAAAATGCCAGAAACCATATACTCAAAATAAAATCAAACAAACTCGTACAAGAAAACTCATGCAAGACGTTACGTACCCAAAAGAAAACGTAAGGTCTTATCCAAATAACGATCAACAAAGCAAACCTAAAAGAACCGATACTAACACGTCGATAACGGGTTACGAAAACTAAGGGATATACAACCAATGGAGTAATGATCCACACATGTTAAACAAATTAGTGCATAAAAAAGAAACGTTTGTTACTCATATGAGTATCAATGCAACGAAAGAACAAACAACCGCTCCTATATCCGAAAGAGCAAATTCATAAAACACACACACACACACACAATTGATGACGTCGAATAGGAAAAAATCGGGTATCTGGTTATTTGCTTAATTACACATAATTTTCTTCCGCATAAAAAACACCTTAAATAACAAAAAACAAACAAAAATTGCCAATATATGTTTTGTTTTTTGCATAGTAAATAATGCAGGAACCGGATAACTACAAAACTAATACGAAAAACACAGCCAAAAACAACAAAACTAGATCACGGAATGGAAAAGTGATGAACAAGACGAAGCCCAAATCAAGCCAAAAAATCAACAAGTCAAGAAGTTAACAGAAAAGTCAAACAGTCAAAGTCAAAGTCAACCCCGACAAAGTCAAGTCAACTTCGAGAAGCTGAATCAGAAAAGAATATAACTTGAGGGACTGAAATTTCCAAATCCCAAAGTTATATTACTAAGATAAAATGACAAGGGCTGAATTTGCAATTTACTAAAAATGTACTCTAGGGTGCCAAAACTGCCCAAGAATTCCCTAAAGTAATAAAATAACCAGGGTAACGGTTGCAATGCAAGTTATAACAATGAGGGGCCTGACTTGCCAACCCCCATTATCTTTACACCACAAGGACTTTGTATGCAAACAACCTTATATCTTAAAGGGGTTAAAGTTGCCAACTAGCCAAACCACTCCCCTGTTATCCCCAAAACCAAATTTCCCGCCTTACAAAACCCAAGAACAAGTCACGGGTCTTCTTCCCCTCTTTACCCTGCAACACCAACTACACAATGGATAAACCTTCACCCTCACCTCCACTACCACCACCTTCCCATGTATCATTGCCAAGTTGGCAATCCCACACATCTCAAAGGATCAAACGGCTGCCATTAACTTAGAAAAGCACAATTGATGATCAATGGCCATGATTTAAGACTATGAGCCTCTCACACAAGAAGCACACTCTCAGCTCTCTCTCACAAAGAAAGCACAAGACAAGGAGATCAAAGGAAGACCTAGAAAGCTCCTTAATTTAGTATAAATAGGTGTCAATGTAAGCCTTCAAAGGCATCCTTTTTATTATTAATCTTTTATCTTTTTATCATGTTTTAAGTCTTTTTTTTAGTTTATTGTCTTTAATTTAAGTCGTGTAAAGATCTTTTTAAGTTAATGAAAGTTTGAAGTGTTTTTAAGCTATAACCTTGTTCTTAAGTTGTATGTCTCATAAGCCTTGTTTAAAGCTCACTTAAGCTACTTATAACTTGTACAACTTGTTTTCAGAAAACCTTAAAAAGTGGTTAAGTAATCTAAGAAAATTCACAAAAATAAGCTCACCCTCAATTACCTCAGCTAATTATGGAAGATAAGCCAAAAATAGATGGTCTTATGGACAATACCAGCTTATCTTTGATAAGTTGGAGCTTGTAGACAAAGCTCTCAAGAGCTTATTTGCCCTTGTTTAGAGCAAAGGGCCTTGTAAGTCTCTATTTTCCAAGTTTTGGCTTATTTACTGTAGCTTTGCTTATTATTGCTTATTTCTATCTTTTCGTACTTATTAGTGCTTATTATGCTTAGTTAAGTGTTAGTTTAGGCTTTTGAATCATTATTTCATCTTGTTCTTTAAATCTGTCCATTTTAGCTAAAACTGTCATTTGCTTATTATTCTTATTTGAGTGCTTAATCTTTGTTGGAAATTGATCATTTTGGCTTAACAAACATGTCTCATAATCTGTTATTTGAGTCACACAAACTTAAATCACCATAACAAATCAGTCTTAAAAAGCCATTTTAAAAGTTAAAGGGGGGTTTGGGTCAAGGGTTAGAATGGGTAGAAGTTGTTTTAAAAACCCAATGGGTTAGAGAGAAAACTTTGCTTGTTAAGCTATTTTAACATCAAATTAAGTTTAATTTTTAGTTTTTGTAATTTAAAATCAAGTTTGCAAGCTTTGTGTATTAACTGTCCAAACCTGTCACTTTTGGACAAGTTGCACAAGCTTATTTGCATAAGCTACTATGAAACCCTTTTTTAGCCTTGTTTCACACTCATTTTGAGTGTTTATTATCATTGGTGAATTTTGATTTAGGCCTGCATTGACCAATTTAAAAGTGGGGCAAATCTATTTCCATTGTGCTAAGTGTAAAAACAACACAAACCAGCTCTTTTGATAAGCTTTCTCAAAGCTTATCTGTGTTTCAAATTCCTTTTAAAAAGCATATTTGGAAAGCTCTCAGGCCATATTTTTCAAAGATACAAGCCATAAGCTTGTAAGGGGCCATCTTCAGGCTTATTTTTGAGCCCAAAAAGCCACCCAAGGGCTGTTTTGTAGAATTTTTTTTACCCATTTTGGGAAAATGGCTTATTTGAGTTTATTTGCTTATTCCCTTGGCTTATTTAGGTTTACAATTGCTTATTAGTTTAGACTAAGTTCATTTCAGCTTATTCTAGTTTAATTCAGCCCATAGTTTAGCTTTTTAAAGCCTTTTTCATTTTAAAACACCTTTGGCAGTATTAACTTTAAAGTTAATACTGCTCTTTTTAATTAGCTTTTTTTTAGCTTATTAGTTGTTCAAAATAATTGAAGTCTGCTTTTTCTTATAGTTTTTTATGTCCTCTTTTCCTATTTCTAGCTTATAGGTCCTTAAGTATCCATCCTTGTGCTTATTTATAAGCACAAATGTGCCTCCTTATCTGTTTTATATCTAGCTTTTAGCTTATGTGCCAATCTGCTTATATGAGATTATAGCTCATTATAAGTGCTTATTTCTTGTTGCATTAAGTGTATTAGGTTAGTTTAAATAGATTTTTTAGGATTCTTAGCTTATTTTGAGCTTATTAGAGCTTATTTTCAAATCTGCCAAAAAGGCTCCCCTGGTGCAAAAGCCTGTTTTGACAGCTTCTTTAAGCTGTCATTTAGCTTACCATTTTCTCCCCAATTAGCTTTTTTAGAGAGCTTATAGGGTGTGTTTTGTGTCTTGTACAAGTTTGCAAAAAAAATTAAAAATACAGTGGAACTTGGAAGTCAGGGTTGATTCTGGGCTCGACCCCCGACCTCAACAAGCCTCACACCTTATAAATCCCCACACACCACTACACGCTGATGCAACAATAGCTCATCCGGTAAAAGTGGTTTGTAAGGTTTAATATTTAAGGCCACTTTGGCCCTATAAGTTGATTGGGCTTATTTCTCGGCTTATTTGATAAGCTGGTTTCCCCAGCTTATTTTTCTTAGGACTGTCATACTTTAAGCTAGTTTGTGTAATTTTTTCAGATTTTTTTATAAACATTTAATATTTTTTATAATTTATTTTCTTTTAAAACTTTAAAAAATCATAAAAAATAAAATAAAAGTCAGAAAAATATAAATTTTTTAAAAAAGTTCTTTTTTTCATATAGTTTTCCTAGAAAATTGTTAAATTTTTTCATAGGGGATTTTCCTTATACCATCAAAATTCATTTTCTAAAGAACGGGATTCAAACCCCGTTTTTGATTTGACTCGTTTTTTGTCCAAACGAACTCCGTTTTCGATCTAGTTTTTTTTAAACTTCGTTTTTAGTCAAGTAGAATCTATTTTTAGTTTAAAAATTGTTCTAGGGTTAAAATTGCAAAATTTAGGTTTTTGACCCTCGTTTTTCGTGCCCGTTTTAGGTCTTAAGTTATATAGCTTTCGTTTTTTTTTGGAGTTTTATTTTAATCGTTTTTGCATATTTAACTGTAGAAATAGAAAACCAATCATAGACCTTGTCATATTTCAAAACATCCCTCCTTCATACAATTTTCAAATGCACACCTCGTTTGAGGTACATAACAACACGGGGATCATACTTCCGGACATATATATGTATTTTAAATTTTGTAAACTCTTAAACCAATCCTAAGTTAAAGGTACTTGGATTGAGTTTGTTTGCATCTGTTTTATTATTATATATATATATACTACGTAAAAAATATAAATAAAAATATATATATTAATTGAGCGAATCAATTTTTTGGCGCCGCTGCCGGGAGGCTGTGAAACGAATTAATCGTACGTTTTGAACAAATTGTGTTTGAATATGTGATATCTCTTTTATTTTTATAAAAATTTACAAAAATAGGTTCATTTCTTGTTTTGAGTATATATAATAAACAAGGAAAATCCCAAATATAAAAACATAGACCTTAATCAAGCAAATAAAATTACACAAGTTTAGGTAAAAATACCAACAATAAAATCACTCATAAGGTTTCTCATACAAAATTCCGGTGAACTTGTTGGATTCCCAAATCGAACCAAAGATTCAAAAACTATGTCAATTGTGTCGCTTACGACTACGGCTCACCTCGTTTTTGAATAACAAACTAAAAAGGTGGGAATAAGGAGGGTTTTTTGTTCCAAGGAACTACGACCTAAATGAGAAATAAGCTTTCGAGCGTTATACCTACTCCTCCGCGTCGCTTGTGCTTTTTAATTTGTGGAGAGCAAACCGTGAATTAATGTAGATATTTGGTTGAAGTTGTCCTACCTCATTGTCCGTTAAAATACATTGTGAATAAATCATTGAAAAAACCAAAAAAAAAATTAGTGTAAATTTTCTTTTTATATTTACTGTTTCTGTATTTTGTGCCATGCGCACTTTAAAGTGTCTTCTCAAAGCCCGTAAACGTCGACAAACACACAAGTCCGACAAGACTTCTGTTTGAATCACCAAATCTGTGAGAAACCAAATAACAATCAGAAACTTTTCATCATCTCAATAGTTACGATGGCCGATAAACGTACTAATGGCTCAATTGCACAAGCACACCACCGAGGGAGTACTGGGATGCGATCGTTGGTACTGTGAAATTACCGCGGCAACTTTGAGATCAACATGGTCTACTTAATCTTGTTCAAAAAAAGCAATTTTTTTGACATGATAAAGAAACCCAATGCTCTGTTAGGAAATAATGTTTGCTTAACTTAGTACCTGACAGAACAAATAGTTAATTACTGACAGCTATAACTTAGTGACCCGACAGTACAAAGTATTAAGTACTGTTAGTTAAGTTAGAAACCGAGTTAGAGAAAGTTAGTTAGTACCGTTGAGAAGATATTTAAAAGATTATTAAAGAATATTTTTAGAAAAAGATATGTACTGCCTTTTAGGGATATCCTTGAGACCTAAAGGAACCCTAGCATAGTTATCCTATGATAAATAAAAGGATCCTACCTGTTGGCATAGTTTAATATATATAACAACAAGAGAGGAACAGAGACGAATCATATACAATATCATAGTTAGCAATCTGTAATCCTCAAGAACACATTAATAAAGTCGTTTATTTGTCAGATTTATTTTTTGTTATTGTTCTTCTTAGTACCAGTGTTAAGATTCCGCATTAACACAAAGTATTCATAGTCATTGTTTCTACATAGTCATTTGTATTTATACATCCTGGCTATCATCCTTTATAGGCTGCAAAGATCCATTCAGTTTAATCAGGACCATCATGCTCACATCCGATATTTCAACAAGATCACTTCTACGATGAAATTCCCAAACGTCCCGAGTACGTCGGTTAAGCTTATGCTTTTCCCATTTTCCCTCTAGGGCGCCTGCGCCCTCCCCCCCCACACCCCGCAGCTGACCCGGCCCCCCCGACTGGCCCGGGATTTGTCTTGAAAAAGACCCCCCTCGATCGATTCTTACATGGTATGATATTGTTTCGAAATTCATTAACAAATTCTTGGACAAATCAAATTCTTCCCTCCTCTAAAACCAACAAATCTTCGAAATAATTCATGAGATTTCAACAAAAATATGATGAAACATTTTACGAGGCATGGGACCGATTTTCAATGATCTTCTAAGGGGATGCCGCATCAATGGTTTACAGGAATTGCATCAACTCGATACATTCTATAATGCCCTAAACTCGAATGATCAAGATTCATTGAACTCCGCTGCGGGTGGTAACTTTTTGGATAAAATGCCTCGAGAATGCCTAAAAATCATCGAGAGCAAGTCCAAAGTTCGTCAATCACGAAGCAAGGCAGTCATTGCCAAAGTGAGTACGAGCTCTTCTACCCCAGCAGTTTCATCCGATGTTGCTGAACTTAAAGATATGGTTAGAGCATTGATTCTCGATAAGAAAAACCAAACTCCAGCTCCCGCTCCCGTAAAAGCGGTCGAGCAAAGTTGTGTAACTTGCGGGGGTGGTCATTCTTACCAAAATTGTCCAGCCACCGATGGCAACGTTTATCGTGACAATATTCAAGAGTACGTGTCACAAGCCGCCGCAGTTAACTACAACCAAGGGAATGCCAGTTACCGACCTCAGATGGTTGCAAACCAAATTCGACCTCCCGGTTTTCCTCCTGTGCAAAACCATCAAAACAACCAAAATCGGGGGATCAATTTCAACCAAAATCGGGGGAACAATTTTAACCAAAATCAGGGTAATAATTTCAATCAAGGACAAGTTTACCAACCCCAGATTAATCAACCCCCCGACTTTTCAAGCTCCACCTTACCAAGCTCCCGCTCCAGCTCCTCCAGCACCAGGTGTGTCTAAGTCCGATTTTGATAACTACGTCAAAGCTAATGACGCGGTTATGCAAAATATGCAAAATCAAATGGCAAATATAACAGACCTGATCACCAAATTCATGAATAGTAATACCTCTTCTACTTCAGGCTCGGGTTCTCTTCCAAGCAACACCATTGCTAACCCAAAAGGTGATGTGAAAGCAATCACTACCCGAAGCGGTGTTTCCTGTAATGAACCTCAAATTTCTTCTCCTCCTAAAGAGATGGAAAATGAACCCGAGGTGACAAAGGATACGGTGCAACCAAGCACCGAAAACATCCAACCTCTGGTAGTCCAAACTAATGACCAAATTGGTGAGCCCGTTGTAGCTTCAAAAACTAAACCAACCTTGCCTTATCCTTCAAGGGCCAACAAAGAAAAGCTCTGTGAAAAAGATGATCTTCTAGCTTCAAAATTTATGGAGATTTTTCTGAATCTCCATTTTGAGCTAAGCTTCACGGACGCTCTCTGTTAGCCTTAATTATATTAAGTCAAACATGAATGTTATCGGTCTTACAAAGTCAAACTAGGTCTTGTATTGTAATAGGCTAGTCGGGTTTAACGGGCTTGGTTTGTAATCTAATATTGTCCGTATTGCGGGCTCAAAGCCCAAGATATGCCAAGCCCGACCCATGTAGAAAGCCCATACGCCTACTACTTGGCATTGGGTATAAATAGGACCCTCTCCACACATGGAGAGGGTGTTGGTTACCATTTGCATAATTTGTGTGTGTGTGTAATCTTCCACCTCTCTAGTTTCTCTCTAATAAATCTTCCAACTTTTTTTTCTATCTTTCTAGCCTTTTAGCTTATTGGTATAGCTTATGTTGTGAAATGGGTTAAAGTTTTGTGATAACATTTGGTATCACTCGCCACGTGTGGGTTTAGTGTTTTTGATGTGGTAACTTATTGTGAGCTTATTGGTTCGGCTTATTTATTAGCTAACAAATCATTTGGTTTATTTTTTCTTTCTTTTCTTGTCTTTTGTTCACGGCATAATTTTTTTTACTCATTTATTCAACAAGCTTTTATTTCATTTTTTCATAAAACCATTCATAGGTTGTTTTCGAGTCAAAGTCTTAAAAGTTTGGGTTTACTGTTCATTTTTTTCACATTGGGCTTTATAACAAAGTATTTGAACGAGTAAATTTGAGCTTATTCTATAGTCTAGTTCTAGCATAACAAATTTGCATGTGGGTTAAACAGTAATAAACAAAAGGACGCTTTTTGTTCATAGTTTTCATTACAAAACTTCAAAGTAACTTTTCGCCATCTATGTCTAAGGCTTATTTCTTTCTTGTGGTCACGTTTTTATGGAAAGAAACAAGTTCAAACTTGCCTGAAACGAGAGTCGATGAAAGGTGTAGGAACCCGTTTAATACTTCCACTTCATAACCCGAACCCCGAAAACAAGAAAAGAGAAGAGAGAGAGACGAAATAGAGAGAGAGAGTAGAGAGAGAGTTGAGAGAGAAAAAGGAAAAAATATTTTGTGAAATTATAAAACTAGATATTTTCTAATGAAAATATCTATATATATATTTAGATATTTTAGAAAA
>BQNB010168397.1:0-12013 GCA_026074375.1 Tanacetum coccineum
GTAGAACAATTGGCTCATTGAGTTCATACAAGCATTGAAAACGGATAGAGTTTTTGGACTAGGAGGCAACCAGGACCATCTTCCGGCTTGTCTAGCTCATATGATGTATTGTATTGTTGCTGAAAAACAATATAATCTTGCGTATTTCCTTGCAAAACGGATAGAGTTTGTCCATGCTACTCCCAACGTCAATTTACCTTATGGTATGTTTTTGACGCGCTTATATCGACAAGTCATGGAGTGGTATCCTGATCTCGACAATGGTCAATACGACATTGTTGATCGAGTCATGTGTCCTCTCACTCTCATTCAAGAGCAAAAACCTCGTAAAGACTGCGTGATAAAAAAGGGTCGTCACTCCACTTCCTCCTCCTCCGCCTTTCATCACGGATCGTCATCTCATCAATTTGATGATGATGAAGAAATGCAAGAGGAAGGTACTTCTCGAGTTAGTACTCCGTCTCCTACCACTTACTTCAATTCTCTTTTACCTATTCATCTTTAAGTCTTCGTAGACCCGGAACCTCATGAACAAACCATTCCCGTTTTATTTTCTCGATAAACATCTATGCTTAACCGTCAAGAAAGAATGCATGTGGAGCATCGGGGTGCGCTAAATTCGTTCGGAAAGGCTATCAAGGGAGCATTTTTGAAGAAGAAGAAGTGAATGAAAATGAAGTTTCTTAATAAACTTGTTTGAATAAATTATTTAGCACTCTTATTTAACTATGTGTGTTATTTTTTGTTATGTCTTAGACAATCTACAATCTTGCGTTCACCTAATGTTGTGAGGATATTTAGATTAATTCGGGAATTAACTGAACTTGCGGTAGAATTTATTGTTTCTTTGTTTTGAAATGATATTATTGCGGAGTTTGCTTACTTCAAATTCTTGCATTGCTTTATTTACATGAGTTGATACATATATATATATATATATATATATATATATATATATATATGTATATACATATATATATATATATATATATATATATATATATATATATCTATATATATATATATATATATATCTATATATATATATATATATATATATATATATATATATATATATATATATATATTATATTATATATATATATATATATATATTTATATATAGCTATCCACTATATATAATATATATACTATATATTATATTTATCTATGTGTCAACTTATATATATCTATCTTTTATATATATATATATATCTTATTATTATAACTATTATATTTATTATTCTAAATATAAATATATATATACCTATTAAATCTATAGGTCTATCTATATCAATATATATATATTCTATATAAATATGTAAATATATATATATACGTATATTTATATATATATTATTATTATATCACCCTCCCCCCCCCCCCCACACCCCCCCCCCCCCCCCCCCCCCCCCCCCCCCCCCCCCCCCCCCCCCCCCCCCCCCCCCCCCCCCCCCCCCCCCCCCCCCCTTATATATATGTAATATATGAATATATATAAGATAGTATATATATATATATATATATGTATATATATATATATATATATATAGTTGGTAGCCTCAAAAAAATTTGAGGTACGAACAATTGGAAGTTTCGTCCCTTAATTTTATTAGGTCACGGTTACTAAAAGTAATATACGTTGTATAGCTTTAGACGGGGGTAAAAGGGCTGATTTATTTGTATTTAATCGGTCTCGTGCTATATCGGGTCGAATAAGCAAGTAAAACCGAGCCCGACCCGTAGAATTACTAAAGGCAAGCAAGCCTATAAAAACACCTCACCAAGGAAGGTGAGGTGGTTGGTTCATTTGTAACATTTCAAGTTAATCATCCAATTCCATTTTTCTCTCTAACTTTCTCTCTCTAGATTCTCTCTCTACATTCTTCCTAATCTTCTTGTCAATCTTATGAAGTGAAGTGATCAAGGGTTACCGACATTTGGTATCAAGAGCCTCGGGTGTTTAGTGTTTGATTTGTGGATTAAACAACAAATTTCGTGGTTTTTTTTTCTTCTTAAATTCGAACTAAAAAAAAAAAAACAAGAAAAAACCATGGTTTGATTTATATTTTCGTGGTTAAAGTGTTAAATCTTTGTACTTTCTTGTTTAGAACAATCCCTTGTATCACTTATTAAGGTTCTATAGCTTAGTTCGTGGATAAATGGGTGAAATCGAGCTTGTTTGAAGTTTTTTTCGTCATTGCGTTTTGACTAAGTTCTTGGTTGCGTTTTGAGAATAGAGACAAACAAGTACTGTACTTGA
Source organism: Tanacetum coccineum (assembly GCA_026074375.1). NCBI lineage: Eukaryota > Viridiplantae > Streptophyta > Magnoliopsida > Asterales > Asteraceae > Tanacetum > Tanacetum coccineum. Next base: position 2,264 of record BQNB010168397.1, read on the forward strand.
AAGTGACATTTGTACTGGTTGCGTTTTGATTTGAAGACGTTGCGTTTTGATTCAAGTCGTTGCGTTTTGCTCTCAAGTCATTGCGTTTTGATTCAAGTCGTTGCGTTTTGATCTCAAGTCGTTGCGTTTTGATTCTCAAGTCACTGCGTTTTGATATTTTGTGTGTGTTGCGTTTTGACTCCACAGGTTGCGTTTTGAAGACCATCATTGCGTTTTGACTAAACGTTACTCTGCCCAAATTTTTTATACATTGCGTTTTGATCAAGACAGACTGCGTTTTGATCAAAGAACATTGCGTTTTGATCAAAGAAGACGTTGCGTTTTGATCAAGAAAACTGACTGCGTTTTGATCAAAGATAGTTGCGTTTTGACTAAAGTCGTTGCGTTTTGTCCATTGAAAACCCATGGTTTGAAACCCTAATTTGGGAATATATATTAATCATCGTTTAATCAAAACATCACATCAAGACAAACAAACTTCATGGACTAAATACGAGGACTTTGGACTTTAATTTGGACTACAAGGACAATTAATCAACAAACTTTAACAACAACAATTAACTTTTCACGATTTTCTCTCGATTTTGTAAAATCCCGCAAAAGAACTCAATTTCTCGGTTTTAATCATAGACTTGTAAAATCCCGTGAACGGTAATTCATTTAAAACCACAATCCAATCAACACTTCACCTAATCGTTGTAGTGTAGTATAGGCAAGACTCAGGGGTTTAATTTATCGTCCATACGGGGAATAGTGTTTGGAAGGCTCGAACAGAACGTAACTAAGGTCTAAGAGGTGAAAGAAGATTAATTTTGTATTTTTATATTTTTTTGAAAGCAAGTAAAATATCTGGTTTGAAGGGGTTTGGTTTCAAGCTATTTAACTACTAATCTAATCCACTAGTGGAAACTCGTATAGGTAAGCAAATGTGCTTACTTAATCACGCACTACTCCTTAGTTTTCTCTTCCTAATCCTATTGCTTTGTCACACTTGTGATGTAATGTGTAAGTATTTCCTAATTCATAAACGAATTACATGAATCCATCGTCTATGTAATATTCCATTAAGGCAATACACAAGTAAGATAGTATGAAGACTATTACAAGGCCCCTAAGAGTATATTACATGCATTTAAACACTTAAAATGTGATCAACCATATTAGGGCAAGGTAGTATGAAGACTATTGCGATGGTATTATTTCTACACAATCACATTTCCCTATACGTCTTTGCAATGTATAAAAGAAGCTAGTTTTCTAGAGCCTAACGCGCACTCTCATCAACAAGAAGCAATATTAAAAGGATTTACAAACTAAGTTTCATGCAATCATAAGCAAATACTAATAAATCTAGCCTAACATGTTAAAGGAAAGTGAAGAACAACAATTAACCAAACAATAAGACATATTGAAATATTAAAGGGATAGAAGGTCTTCACTTGATTAAAACATGGAGTTAAGGTGAATACAAGATGGTTTAAGAACCCTAAAATCGACCCAAAATCCGATAATATCGTACTCTAAATATGAATCCCGAGTTTCATACTTAAACCCTAAATATTGAGTTTATATTTATAATAAAACAATCGCGGCGGCGTCGCTTGTAAGTTGCGACGCCGTCTCCACGCTGAATTTTCTTAGGGTTTCTTTAAGTCGGCTATTCCAGACGCCATCACTAGAAATTATGACGCCATCTCTTTGATGTCCTGACGCCGTCACCAGGTTTTGTGACGCCGTCTCCAGCCGATGTATGGCTTTTCTTCATCGAATTTAGTGTAGAGTTGTAATTTTGTCCGTTTCTTCTAAAATGATCTGATTGGTCATCGTATATTTCCTCAAGTGTGTATACATGTGCTAAAAACACAAAAAACAAAACGATTAAGCACATATTTTGAGCATATTTGCATGATTTAGAGGGTTAAATGACCTTAAAAAAGTGTATAAAATGACATCTCATCAAATACCCCTACACTTAGGATTTGCTTGCTCTCAACTAAATGAGTTTTTCTACCTAGTTAATAGCAACATTGGGGGCATTTAACTTACTCTTTAAAGATAATTTACGACACAACCAATTAAACCTCATAATTAAAAGCCCAGAAACTATACACTAGCACCTCACATAAGTGTCTGGATTATCTTTTTCTCTCGGGTGTATAATGAATTATAACAATATGGGAAACAAAAAATTAACACTCATTACCTGTCATAGCATATAAATTACCATAGGCTTGATAAAGGATCAAAATCTCCACTACGTGGCATAAGCACCTAGGAATTACTATCAAAGAGGTATTTAAAGGGTTGTAATGTATAGGTGTAAGATAAATGGAAATGGATGGGAAATATTTGGGTGGATTTGGGTGAATTTGGGTGGTGGTGAGTTAACTATCTACAACAATACATGTAAAGGCGTTGCTAAGCCAATACTCGACCACACTAGGACAAAGATATACAAACTCTTTATTTTTCTTTTCTTGACACTTTCTTGAACATAAACATAAACACAAGCAAAATGGCAGCCCATACATTTTTTTCTTCTTCTTTTTTTTCTCTTTTTTTGATTTTCTTTTTCTCTTCTTTTTTTCTTTTTCTTTTCACCTTTTTTTGTACACTTTTGCCCTGCCATCTACTGAAACATAAATAATACATGACTTGGGATTTATACTTGCATCCCTACACTTGAGTTTTAAAACTCATAACATAAAATAACTAATGATCAGAATCAAAATGATCAAAGTAACATGGAGTGTATTAAGCACGTATGAGGGTAATAATTAGACTTTTTTTCCTATTTCTCTATAAATAAAAACTATCATGAATCTCAATCATTCCAAAATTGTATACACTAATAATGACTCGACTTAGCAACCATCTACTCAAGCAAACAATTAACTGGGGTTTACAAATGTTATAACAATAATATACTAAAAATGAGTACATATAATGAAGAATAAGGAGATATGGGTGTAACAATTGGTGTGGGTGTAAACAATGCTCTTCAATAATAATCCGAAATCCACCGAAAAATTACGAGAACCACGAAAAGGGTAGGCTCGGAGGGGTGTACTAGGGGTATCTCGTCCTAAAAATTTGTGCGTAGCAAGGGTGTGGGGGTAGTTATATGATCGGGGAGACCATCATAACTATATAAAATACTGGCTAAAAACATGGGTTTATCCTAGTGCCTCTTATCATTTAGCAAATCCTAATCACACGAATGTAATCTCACTAGCTGTCTCGGGATGAATCACTAAAGCAAGTTCAAGAATTTAATATATTACCAATACACTCATATAATTCTGACCGATACCAATGCTCTAGAAAAAGTGACAAAACCACATATGCACGTTCAAATGTATGAACGCGACACATATGATTGCTCATTCCTTAACTCGATTGATGACATCAAATAACGTCTATTTTATAGCATCATTTATCCCATGTAATTAACCCATTTTGTATAATTATTGTAAAGAATTGTTACTTAATCGTTTGTATTTGAGAATTGTAGTAATTACGGAGTACTTGGTGAATATTAGCAAAAGGCGCAAATTCTGGAGCTTAAACGAAGATATTTTGAAGATTACTATTCTGACAACCAATACGCCGTATCCATCAAGGAAGATACGGCGTATCTGTGCCTGCACTCACCAAAGACCACGAAGGAAACATGATTAATACGTCGTATCCAGAGAAGACCGATATGCCGTATTGAAGATATAGAAGGTGAATATTCTGGAAGATATCAAATGTGGTCCTTACTCCAAGAAAAACCCAATACGCCGTATCTAAGACCTTGGATACGCCGTATCGACAACGACTCCAGACCCTATAAATACAAAACTTAAAAATGAGTTTTAAGTGTGCTAAATCATATTTTCGATACCTAAACCATAAAAGTCAATTTTTAGAGGAGAAAAATAGCAGAAAAGGTCTCGCAACGCATTCCAATCCATAAGAGACAATGTGTAATTTCTTATACTTTTGTAATCGTTCAGTTTTTGGTATTATTCGTTAACTCGGTTAGTTTACCTTGTCTAAGCCATTACTCTTGAATTAATTATGATGTTTAAAGGCTAATACCTTCGGGTATTAGCCATTATTATGAAGATCTAAATGTTTGGTTTTGTTTATTCTCGATTGCTTAATTTATCATTGTATGCTTGTTTATGTTTATCAATTTATACTTGTTTACGTGCTTTTGTATGCGACTTATCATTCAACTGAATCTAGTGGTACGGACCAAGTAATCTAGATGCTGGGATAGCTCTCCGTATAATAATTTATACATCTAGAATAATAGGATCACAAATATTGTCCTGCTAAATCCGTGCTAGGATACGCTTCTAGCTTAACTAGATATCAGATAGTGCCTTTGGTTTAGTGAACAAGTTGAATAGCATGTGTTCCTAGATAATTCAACAAATAACATTTCTAATTAATTGGTAAAGACTTGGTTAGTGGACTACTAGTGTATAAATCGCCGTTAAGCAGTAACTGGGTAAAGTCTCTATGAGCTAGGGTTTAACAAGATCGCCATTGCTTTAAGATAGATTATAATTAGCAAATAAGGATGATTTATGCGGATGCTTTAATTATGACAGAATTAATATGTCTAGGTCTTAGGAAGAAGTCCCACCTAAGTCTTAAGAATGATATGCCACCTCGAGATAAGTAATAATTGCACTGAATAAACAAACCAACTTCTAATCGGATTAATGATGGCTAATACAGTTTTCTATCATAAGGCTCGACCGCTCTTTTATCTTCTGTTAATTTGCTTGCGTGGGTTAAAGTGTCTTGAATTGATTGTAGTCACCATCAAACCCGTGCCAGTCTCTCAGGCTGAAACCCCCTTTTTCCTGTTAGAATTAGGATTAGAACTAACATAGGATTAGCATAGGTTTGACTTAGATTAGAATTAACTTAGATTAGTAAACCAAAATATTAATAAATTGAGAGATTTAACCTCGCTTCAAGTGTTCGACACCCTACTTACCACGAATTTACCACCGACCGGGTACACTGCCCGTTAAAGTGTTGTTTTTGGTTAAGTCGGCAAAATATAAATTTAAAACTTGTATCATAAAAATATACACCACACAACGACACATCAAGTTTTTGGCGCCGTTGGGAGTGAAAATTAATCTTGATTTTTATTTTATATTTTGGTTATTAGATTAGATCTAACCCTTAGGATTAGTGTAATTTAGAGTAGTTTATATTCCTGCTTGTTTGCTTATTCTGTTTGTATGATACGGTGTATTCAGTTCACTGTATACGACATATTGATTATTTAACAAGTTTTTCTAGTAAGTTTATTTCAGGATGGACGATCTAAACATTACTATGAAATAATACATAAGGCTCGAGGAAGAAAAAGCTCGAAAACATGGGAAAGTGTTTAACTGGGAAACTGCTAAGTATGGTAAGATCTGGTATGATGAAGACGTTCAAGACCTCAGATCTGTTGAAATCGAATTCTTAGCTATTGCTTTTAATGACCAGATATCATCTGAAAAAACACTTTCTTGTGAACCCATGGTAAGTTCTCTTAACGATGAAATTGACTTTAAAATTTTGTTTGACGATTTTGATGATGAAGATTACACAGTAATTTTTGACAAAAACTTGTTTTCTTATAAAATAATTTCTACCAATGATTTGAAAACAGATTCGAAAAATGATAATGAAAAAGTTAATATATCTTCACTTCCACCACCCGAGCCTATGGTCAGTTATTTTGATGATTTAGACTTCTTTAAAGATTTCGAGAATGAGTTTCCAGCCATTGTTTACAATGATGCTCAAACGTCTAAATCAGAATTGTTAACTGAACCGATTTTAAGCCCACAACATATTGATGAATTTGATTTGAATGATGAAACATCATTGTCCAAATATGATGAAGAGGAACAAAACGTTTTATACTTTAATGATCGATTCCCCTTCAACATAATTCATCTCGATGATTTAAAATCGGAGAAAGACAATGATGATAATGAGATCGATATAGTATAATCTTCGGGGGGTAACATGAGTACACAAGGGTCAAATAAGCTTTTGGAAACAAGTCATGATACAATTAATAGAGTTTTCAAAGCTAAAACTTTTACCAAGCAATTAAATGTTAATATCATAGCTTGGAATCATCTTAATAAAGGGATGTCATTCATTTTCCTAATCAAGAATTTGTATGTGCCATTTGGCATCCCATTCGACCCTAAATTGTTTTATAATGATGGGATTAAATTGGGGCAAGTCTAACTTAAAGATTTTTTGTAAACAAAAGTGCTTGCTGAGAGACAACCCAAAATTTATTTTCAATTTTCTTATCGAGTCTATCTATACGGCGTATCTAAACCCCATGGATACGGCGTATTGACTATCTGAACGTTATCTAGTCTTTATTTTCAGCACAGTCTATATGATGTATTCATTAAATGAACACAACGTATACATGTATTAATACGACGTATCCTGGGGAATGGATACGACGTATCGACTTCCTGTACAGTTTTAGGTATTCATTTCGAGTCTAACCAACGAATACACGGAGATAGATTTGCACTTGTTTTCTTATGCTTTGCACAGGACCTCGATGAAAGAAAAGAAATCGATGAGTTGGTTAAAGTATTTACAAGTCTGGAGGTGTTGGAGTCTTGAAACTTCAAGGCGGCTGTTCAACACAAATTCTTGCTCAATGAACTCAACATAGAGAATCTACCGAGCAAATATCAGGGGAGTTTCTCATTCTAATTCATTTTAATTCCTGTATTTAATGTTTTATCTATACAACGAGGATGTTGTATAATTCAAGTAGGGGGATGGGAATTAGAATGTTTACTTGTCCTAATTTTTACACTAAAATGCTTAAAATATGCTTAAATTTTGATTTTTTTTCAAGCATACTTTTGTGAAATTACATGTTACATAACCCACACACAATAACCCTTATTAGATATTATGAGAATTTAACCTATCTGTTTCCAAATGTTTAGCCAAATTTCACAAAATTTGAGTGTGTCGGTGATGTAGTAGACTTTAGAACTTGGCTTGGTATATCACTCGAGACCGCAATGATGAGTACTATGGATTTATATGGAGTAACTTGTTTAAATTGGTTAATTTTAGGATTACACCCAAAACGCCTTTACATGTTGCTTATTAACTAACTACACTGGTTAGTTAACCCCCGTATAAACTCTTTGTTTACTCTTACTTTAAGAGTAAGATACCCCTAGAACAACCCGTAGAGCCAATCCTTTAGGAATTACACCAACTTGTTTATTTCGTTACACCTTTACACCTTAGCCTACCCTATTAGATTAAGTTTATTTTACAGTTGCTAGTTGCTTAAAGTGTAAAGTATGTATTTCTCGAGTCTTGTGTCAATTTTGGTATGGTTGGAAGAATTTGCACATCACAAATGGGAATGTATATTTGTTAGCCTCAAAATATTGAGTCGAACAATGGAAGTTCGTTCATAATTATATTAGGTCTCGGTCACTAAATTAATATACGTTGTATTAGGCTAGACGGGTAAACGGGCTCTTATTTGTAATCTAATCGGTCACGTGTATCGGGCGAAAGCCCAAGTAAACCCGAGCCCGGCCCGTAGAATTACTAAAGGCATGCAAGCCTTTTAGTCTTCACTATAAATACCCCTCTCCAAGGAAGGAGAGGGTGTTGGTTCATTTGTAAGAATTCCATTTGCAAGTAAATTAACCATTTTCTCTCTCTAGTTTCTCTCTCTAAATTTCTTCCATTTTCCTTCTCTTTTCTACTTGAATTCGTGTAACTAGTAATGAAGTGAAGTGATTAAGGGTTACCGACATTTGGTATCAAGAGCCTCGGGTGTTTAATGTTTGATTTGTGGTCTAAAAAATCAAAATTCGTGTATTATTTTTATTGTTGTTTTGGTTCAAAAGAAAAAGCAAAGAAAAGCAAAGTTTGATCTTCATTTCATGGCTAAAATGACTAAAGTTGTGTACTTTTGTGTTTAGAACAATCCCTTGTATCACTTATTAAGGTTCTATAGCTTAGTTCGTGGATAAATGGGTGAAATCGAGCTAGTTTGAAGTTTTTTCGTCATTGCGTTTTGATTCAAGTCGCTGCGTTTTGATCTCAAGTCATTGCGTTTTGATTCAAGTCGCTGCGTTTTGATCTCAAGTAGTTGCGTTTTGATTCTCAAGTCACTGCGTTTTGATATTTTGTGTGTGTTGCGTTTTGACTCCATAGGTTGCGTTTTGAAGACCATCATTGCATTTTGACTAAACGTTACTCTGCCCAAATTTATTACACATTGCGTTTTGATCAAGACAGACTGCGTTTTAATCAAAGAACATTGCGTTTTGATAGAAGACATTGCGTCGAAGTCACTGCGTTTTGATCATAGAAGACGTCGCGTTTTGATCAAGAATAGTGACTGCGTTTTGCTTAAGAAAAGTGACTGCGTTTTGATCAAAGATAGTTGCGTTTTAACTAAAGTCATTGCGTTTTGTCCATTGAAAACCCATGTTTTGAAACCCTAATCAAAACATGTGGTATTTGACCGAATTTAGGAATATATATTAATCACCGTTTAATCAAAACATCACATCAAGACAAAACAAACTTCATGGACTAATTAGGAGGACTTTGGACTTTAATTTGGACTACAAGGACACTTAATCAACAAACTTTAACAACAAAAATTATTCATTCACGGTTTCTTCTTGATTTAGTAAAATCCCGCGAAAGAATTCTATTTCTCGGTTTAATCATAGACTTGTAAAATCCCGTGAAAGGTAATTCATTTAAAACCACAATCCAATCCACACTTCATAACACTTAAGATCCTTCAATCATTTTTTACTTCATAATTCTTTAATCATTCATCATGACAACTCCAATTGTAACTTCCACAACCAACAGTCAAATGCATAACAACATAATGGCAGCAGGTTCAAGGGATCGTCCACCAATGCTTGCAACAGGACGATATGCACAATGGCGATCACGGTTCTTACGATACATTGATACAAGACCAAATGGTGATGCCTTAAGTGCATTCTCAAAGGCCCTTACACTTCAACGATTGTCACAACACCAGTTGTTCCTGCAACAGAGGATTCTCCAGCAGTTCCTGAACAAACAACAGTCGACACTGTTATGAATATGACTCCTGAGAACAGAGCTCATTTTGAATCAGAAAAAGAAGCGATTTATTTGATATTGACTGGAATTGGAGATGAAATATACTCAACTGTTGATGCATGTCAGACAGCTCAAGAAATGTGGGAAAGCCATCGAAAGGCTACAACAAGGAGAATCACTCAATATTCAAGATGTCAAGACAAACTTATTTTGGGAGTTTGGTCAATTCACCTCTCACGATGGAGAAACAATTGAGTCTTACTACATAAGATTCTACAAAATGATGAATGAAATAATCAGAAACAACTTGACAGTTACAACGATGCAAGTCAATGTTCAATTTCTTCAACAACTTCAACCAGAATGGTCAAGATTTGTGTAGGTTCCGATTTAACACTTCCACTTCATAACCCGAACCACGAAACAAGAAAAAGAGAAGAGAGAGAGAGAGACGAAATAGAGAGAGAGAGAAGAGAGAGAGATGAGAAAAGAAATTTAGATATATGAAAAAGATAATAAAAACTAGATACTAGATATTTTGAAAAATAAAATATCTATATATATATTTAGATATTTAGAAAATATCTAAATATATATATACCCCTACAC